>NQII01008000.1:38907-80841 GCA_002778355.1 Clitarchus hookeri | reverse complement strand
CCCTGAAAGTTCCCCTATATCCGGCTAGCTATTGGCCTTACACTGCAATACAGACATAACGGCTGAACTGCGAACTCATAATTATGTCACAATTATAATTCTGCCAAAATTTGGCCAAATAAATACTTACAGCCCCATATAATTTATACAGTTGTAAGTAAATGATCGTTACATGCATCTTAAATGCTGTGCCTTCGTTGTATCCAATAAAAGAACTCGAGTTCTTTGGGCGGATAGAGTTGAGTAGCGAATAGTTCAGTTGAGTACATCTCAGATATACGAAATACTAGTGAAAATATTACGTGACTAGGGTCTTATAATGTAGCCTTCAAAGTATACGATTAGGTCCACTTAACATTTTTTTCCGGGACACAAAGAGTGGCTACCAAAATTTTTTATTTTTTAATTCATTGTTCTAATCGTGATGAACGTCTTAGCACCGCTGTACAAAACTATGTTTGGACATGCATGACTGGAGTTTGGACAATCTCACAAAATAAGCTACACAGCATAATTTATTTTAGTTATTTGGGAACTAGGTTACTTTATCCTTTTTTGATTGTTAGTACTGTCCCAGCAAGTGCAACGCATTTTATACAGTTATGTGTGACAATTAACTTGCCACTTTATAAGAGGTATATTTTGCTTAATTCTGTTATCCTCGCTTTAGAGCCAGAAGCTATCTGCACAGACAATTGCAGTAGCTCATTATCCTAGAATTTCAGGAGCACTTCTGTGTTCTGTGACTGGAAGATGTGACGGTGCCATGTTTCTCATAACAACCTCTTAAGGCACAACGAGTGCAATTTAATCCGAATTACCTCTTACCCCAATTTATCCTGCTGCGCATCTCCTCCCGTGCTCCTCTCTTCGTCCCCCCTCCCCACCTTTCCCTACCTTTATAAACTTTCCGATTTCCATTTCCCTCCAGCGTCATTATTACCTACCCCCTCTCCTTCTCAGCATTAGTTCTTGTCTACTTCGCCGGCTCGGGTTTTCGAGATCGGCTGTTTCCGTCTGTTTCCCTCGGCTGTACGTCCCTGGTCCAATAAGTTGCGAATACCCCGACAAACACTGGCACCTCTCTCTTTCCTGCCTCCCGAGTGCCACGTTAGCTGCTGCAACTGTACGCCAACGGAGTTTCCGCGGTCAGCGGGACGTTAAGTATACTAACCGCAAGGTCCCGTGTTCGCACCTCAGAAAGGGTCATGGATATGAAACCCGTCCTGTGAGCCAGTATAGTTAAGTGTCATCCTTTGTTCAGCNAGCCAGTATAGTTAAGTGTCATCCTTTGTTCAGCCAGAAAAGGAAAATTCAGAGTTGTCATTCAGCCCAATTATAAAAATTAAATTATTATATAAATATATGAAATAGGATAAATAACCACCGTACTATGGTATTCGTTTTTAACTTTACGTGAGCCGTTTGTCCAGATCACAAAAATTCACTCGTAAAGTTTTAGTGGTGTCTGCTCATGGATAACAGTTANTTACGTGAGCCGTTTGTCCAGATCACAAAAATTCACTCGTAAAGTTTTAGTGGTGTCTGCTCATGGATAACAGTTAAGAAAGGTTTCACGTCCGAATGCTGGTTTCCATGTTCTATTTCCGGCTATATTGAATACATTCTTTTAAGTTAGAAAAGGTTAGTACGAGTTTTTCACAATCATTTTTAGGTATGAAACTTCCAGAACAGTCTACTTAACATAGCACATAGGGGCATTTAGCACAACTTTGTGTTTGTTATTACACCATAAAAATATAGCGTCAGTCAGCACTGAAAGTCCCATAGAGGAGCGTTGACGAGAAAAAGACTGCCCGCCAGTTTCACTGCCTTGTGCGTGAAGGTGACGAGACGTTCGATACACGAAACTAGGTACCCCTTGCTTATAGGCATCGGGCAGCCAAATTATCTCCACCCAGAAGGTGACCTTAATTATGTATTTGTGCAGTTTTTGACTCAATCGAACCCCCACGTTCATAGCAGGCTGTCGCTAAAATGAAAACAAATGGGTGTACCGCAATGTTGCCATTAGTTGCAGTTTACTCCTTACCGGATGTCTTCATATGCAGAGTTATAAATAATGCGTATGAGTAGTTTAGTAAAGGAAGTTCTGGGTAACACCCTATGGAATTACGTTTTTCGGTGGGGCCCATAAGCTGCTGTCGCATCTGAAACATTTCACAACATTAGCCCTTATCATGGAAGAGTGACGAAATGTTGGCGAGTAAAGTGGGAATACCCCGAGAAAACCCACAGGCAATCTACAAGGTCCTCCACGTTTCCCACTTGCGATAATCCAGGACTTGGCTCCAGTTGGACTCGAACAGCCATTGCCATGTAAGGGGGTCATCGAGCTAATGGCTTGGCTATCGAGATCGCACCACATTTTAAAATAAGGCGGCTTTTGGCTGAATTCATTTATTGCCTTCGTGGAAAAGGTTTGCGATTTGCGTGTTATCTTGAAGCATTTTTCCAGATGCCGAGGAAAATAGCACAGCCGGAAATGACGCTATAAAACTGTGGACCGTAACAGCAAAGTACGGACATGCAACACGACGAGTTGTGAGATATATATCCAACGCTTTACTAGCGTGATATAATTGGCGTACACCCAATAATGTACAGACAATAAATAAACATTATAATACGCGTGTGTGGTAAAACTACATAGTGAAGAATCGCACAAATGTACCTAAAATAAAACTGGTTGCAAATCACTGTAATTAACTAGCTCTGTTTATTAAAATTGAAAAGTACGAAGTCCATTCAAAGCAATGACTTTCAACAACCTGGATACTTTCTGATCATGCATTTGCGAATCAAATTAATTTTTGGAAGCATATTTTTTTTCCTGATAGGTTGTTGCATTCCGCATTCTTCTCGAGTTTTGAGGAACTTACATCACCATAACAATGAAAATTATAAGTAAACTCAAATCAAATTCGGTGCGCAGACTTAACGTACACAGAAAAAGTCTACGTTGTGCCAACAGTAGTATTGTTACTACCACATTGATTTTTGTTATCTGTGAGCCATCAGTAACTAATGTTGCTGTTAAAGTAATATAATGTTCAGCTGTTAATGTTACTGTAACATTAAGTATTTTTGTGTCGACATTACCTCTTTACGTACTGGCAAAATTGAGGTGGGGTTTATGTTGCGGGAAACAAATTTAGTGTTGCGGCAAAACAAATTTTGCTTTGAATACACATTAAAGTGTAAAACAAATTAAGCAGAATTATTTTGTCACAATAATAAATATTACTAACGAAAAAAAAAATTATGGCAAGTACGGGAATTGAACCCCTGCTCTTAGTTGCTTGACACATCCTGCTAACTGCTCTGCCATAACACATAGCTATGGTTCCATATAAAATATAACGACAAACTGCAGTTATCTTTCGTTGGAAATACTTAATGCTCTAGAAATATATGCATATTTGACACACGTAAACTGCTTTGCAAGGCTTGAGGGCTGGTCTAGGCTACATTTAGTTTTCATATTGTGCTATAAAAGGTAAATACAGAGGACCGAAGACATCCGGCACGGTAATTGTAGCAGGCGCTTGACAGTAATTTTTTGTTATCTATGAACCGTCTGTAACTGATATTTCTGTTAGTGTAATATACTGTTAAGTTATTAAGTTAATGTCATATTTAGANGTAAACTGCTTTGCAAGGCTTGAGGGCTGGTCTAGGCTACATTTAGTTTTCATATTGTGCTATAAAAGGTAAATACGGTGGTTTCATTTCACGATGTTATCGTTGTTCACTACTAACCGCCATTTTACAACAGTAGTAGTGTTACTATAAGAGCCCTGCTACAATTGCCATGTCCCCTGACCTCGGATGTCCTCGGTCCTCGATCCTCTCTGACGTCGTGAGCACTGATTGGCCCACGTGATAATGTGACGTCATGAGCCACGTTCCCGCTTGTCCTCGCATGTCCTCTGACCCCAGTTCTCGGTAAATTGGTCAATTAAAATTTTTATTGTCCTCAGTTGTCCCCTACCCTCGGTTGTCCCCGGTCCTCGACTCTTTCATGGAAGAATAATAAGATTAATTTAACGTCTAAATCCGCACGTAATCAGTAATAGTAAACAAAAACATGTGTATACATAGGCATCAAAGAGAATGTGGAGTGTGCCAGTGCCGAGAGGGAATAGTTGTAAATAATAAATGCGTCCTTGCTGTTACGGCCGGAATTATTCAATAGAAACAGGAATTTCATAAATGCAAAATTGAGGGGAAATTTATCCCATGAAGGGATTTAACCATGGATAAAAACGCTATGCGAATATAAAGAAAATATGCTCCAATAACCGATGACCAAAGTAAACTTTTATAATAATCGCCTTTAAATCAACATCTCGAATTTATACCAGCAAAATACTCGTGACTCTAAACAAACACATATAAAACAAAATGGCGCAAAGCATTTACTGCTACCTGGTAGGAGATTTCGAAATCTACTTGTTGAAACAGCTTTGGACATATTTTGTAGCAGCAAATTTTGTGCAAGTCTCGTTACGTCAGTGAGGGCAGAGGACCGAGGACATCCGGCACGGTAATTGTAGCAGGCGCTTGACAGTAATTTTTTGTTACCTATGAACCGTCTGTAACTGATATTTCTGTTAGTGTAATATACTGTTAAGTTATTAAGTTAATGTCATATTTAGANTCTATGAACCGTCTGTAACTGATATTTCTGTTAGTGTAATATACTGTTAAGTTATTAAGTTAATGTCATATTTAGATAATAACTGAACAACATTATATACTTTCTGTACTGTCAATTTTAAGGTGGTGGCTATGTTGCGGCAAAACGTATTTTTTGTTGAACTGATGTTAACATTTGTGTTAAAGATTTTATTGTATTTTATTTTTTTTAAACAAATTCCTATGTAAAATAATTTAAGTACTATTGTTTTGTCGCAAAAATAAATATTACCTAAAAAAAAAACCACAGATGGGTGTAAAATTGAACCCGCACAATTAGTAGTTTTTCTTCACCTTATAGAACCCGACATCCTACCAACTGCGCTATCTTCACATGTCTTTTATAGTTACATATTATAATCATTAAATAAAACACAACGATAAACTGCAGTTCTCTTTCGTTACGTGGAAATACTTGATGCTCTANCATATTATAATCATTAAATAAAACACAACGATAAACTGCAGTTCTCTTTCGTTACGTGGAAATACTTGATGCTCTATAAATATATGCATAATTGGCACACGTAAGCGGTTTTGCAAGGTTTGAGAGCTGGTCTAAGATACATTTAGTTTTCAAATTATGCTTTAAAATTTAAGTACAGTGGTTTCATTTTACGAGGTTAGTAGATAGGAAATGGCGGACCTGGACCACCGCAAAAAATTGCATCAAAATTTGTGTTTGATTTTTATTTCCGAGCACAGCACAAAAGAAAAAGTTGCGTTAAAATTTGCGTTTGATTTTTATTTCCGAGCGCAAGAAAAAAAGGCGTCCAGAAAAAAAAAGTGTCCAGAAAAAGGCGCAGCGATACTTTTTTTGAGAGTGCGATGTTAAAGGAATGATAACGTATAATAAAGAACAAAACATGGATCAGTTGCTAAATGCATNTTTTTTGAGAGTGCGATGTTAAAGGAATGATAACGTATAATAAAGAACAAAACATGGATCAGTTGCTAAATGCATTTAACAGCACCAGCCATTTTAAGAAACTCTCCTAACTCGCAATAGGGCAGTCCTACCCGATAAACGACGCTGAAATAAAAGAAACCAATTACGGTCTCAAAGTGGTAGTTACTTCAGTAAATTTTAAGGTAACCTTACCAGACAGATATGTACAGATTTCAGTGAGGAAGTGTTACGTGATGTTAATCGGGGAGGCACAAGTTTTGTGTATAACGGAATGGAAAATTGTGGCGACAAACAAAGGTTATATTCTGTTTGTAAAAGAGTAAATGCACATCTTCGTATAATTAGATGTCAGTTGATTTTAATTAGTAATCATAAATTTTAATGATTGTAAAACCACTAAAACACAAATATCGTTCTAACTTCGACAAGGAGCTGCGATATAGTCTAATTAAAATTTTAGATATACACCTCCCTCTTTATCATCAATGTATAGGGGAATTTTCATCACTAGAAATGCGTTTTGAATAGCGCGTATACATCAACCACATCCTGGTTTACATATTACGTCACAGTTAGCAAGTGCAGCAATTGTAGATAACGAGCCCATATGAGGAAAAAATTGCGTCTACACCAACAGAACGCGAGCTGTGTGTTGAAGTCAGGATGTGGTCTAAGAATACGCAGCATTGAATTTGAATGTGTGGTGTTAAAGGAATGAAAATGTATAATAAATGAGTACCAGATAGCGAGCGCGGTGGCAGTCGTAGATAACGAGCCCGTATTAGGAAAAATTGCGTCTACACCAACAGAACGCTCGTTATCTGCAACTCCCGGATTTGCTCTAAGAATACGCAGCAGCGTTGGATTTGAATGTGTGGTGTTAAAGGAATGATAATGAATAATAAATGGGTACGAATTAAAATCAACTGATATCTAATTATTCGATGACGACCATGGCAATGAAAATGGATAATGTAACTGGTAATGTTTGGAACGAATTCAAATTAAATCGTAATGTTTTTATGAAAAGAAAGAAGAAGAAACCTGAACAACCATTTGCCTAGTGTGAAACTTGTGAACACTGTTACAATCCATCTCTCATAAAAAGTCATCTGAGAAGTAAATTACACAAAGGATGAGATAATTAAGTTCATTGTGGGGCTTGTGGACATAATTACAAACCATCTCTCATAAAAAATCACTTGAGAAGTAGATTGCACAAAGGTCTTGCACCAGTGCAAGAACCTACAAATGCATGGGATATTTTTAAAATAGTGCAAAGTTTAATACCAAAACAGAAGTTACCAAGAGATGAGCAAGTTCAGTGTGAGGCTTGTAACCAGTATTACGAACCATTTCTCATAAAAAAGTCACTTGAGGGGCAAAGTACACAAATATGCACTCAGATTCAGTGTAGAAGAAACTGAAAAAGCATTTCAAAGTAGGATCAAGACTTATGCTGTAACGAATGTGAATGCATACAAAGACCCAAATCATTTCCTAAACGATATAAAAGGAGCTGTCACCAGCATTATTAATATTAATTTAAAATCAATGAACTTCAAAGTGAACATGAAGTTTTTCACTGAGTACAAAAGAGGAACTGGTGACAATATCGAATATGTAGAAAGATCTTTTAAAACCCAGAACGAAATTATACCAAAATCAACTAATGTAGAAAAATATTATACCAATAGCACATTGAAAATCATAGTTGAGATGGGTGCATTTAAAGTAAAGGGCTCTCAGTGGATGCTCAATAGAATATTCATTCTAGAGGTGCGAATAAATACATATGTTCCACTTAAGGGTAGCTGTTATGTTTATCTTCCAGAAAAAATCAACGCCAAGAAAGCAGTAATTAATGTTAAGAACAATGATCAAAAACGTTTTTTGTTGTCTATTCTATCCAACACAAAATCATCCTCAAAGAGTGAACTAGTATTTGGATCATGAACATGAGTTTGACGAATCACTTAAGGGCTTGTAATTTCCTATGAAATTGGATAGCATACCGACCTTTGAGAAAAGAAGTAGGCTATCCATTAACGTATATGTATATGAAGAAAAAGGAAACAAGATCAATAAGGAATATATAATCTATCCATTACAAAAAACAAAAAATAAAACGGATAAGCATATTAACCTACTCTACATTAAAGATGAAAAGAATGACCACTACTGCTGGATAACAAGTCTTTCGAAACTTATTAGGTCACAGGTGACAAAGCATGAACATAAAATATACATATGTGAGAGATGCTTGCAGAGCTTCTACTCTGAAAGCAAGCTAAATGCACACGAAGAAGACTGTCGAGATCATGATGGAGTTAGAGTTGAACTTCCACATAAAGGAAACTAAATATTAAGATAAAAAAATTGAAATATTAGCCGATTTTGAATGTTTGTTAACTAAAATCGAAACTCGCCAACCAAATCCCGAGGTCTCCTACACGAAGCCATACCAAAAACACGAGCCTATTAGTTTATGTTACTATATAAAATAGGAACATGGATACTATAAGGCACCAGTAACTTATGAAGGATCTGATGCATCTAGGGTATTCGTCAAGATATTAATGGAGGAAGCAAAGGCGGTAGGAGATATCTACAAAAATAAAAAAACCAATGATTCCCTTGACCAAGAAAGAACAAATTGGTTATGATACAGCCACACAGTGTCATATATGTGAAAAACTTTGGATGGAGACTCTGTGAGAGATCATGACCACCTTACAGGTAAATTTAGAAAAGCCGCACACCAAGATTATAACTTATCCTATAGAAATCCATGTTTTGTTCCTGTGTTTATACACAATCTATATGGATATGACACGCATTTATTTGTAAAGGAGCTTCGCATCGATGAAAATAAAATTGACCTAATTCTCAACAACGAGGAAAAATTTATTTCTTTCACTGAACATGTATGTGAGGGCGTAAATCTAAGATTTATTGACTCATTTAAATTTATGGCCAGCAGCATCGATAAGCTCTCTAGCAATCTTTCCAGAAACCAATTCTGGGAAACGAGCAAGCATTTTTGCAATGAATTTCTAGATCTTGTTATAAGGAAAGGCGTTTACCCATGTCGTGTAACGCCTTTTGAGTAGAAGCCTCGCTGACCCCCTTCGCGAGCGCCTACCAGTTGACATGTGTCACGNTTTCCAAGGCCTCCCACTTCGCCGGAGCTCATCCCCAGCTGACAGCATACCAGCACCAACAGCAGAGTAGTTAAGTATCAAGTCGCTGCCCAGAGAAGCCCCCCTCCACCACGAAGTCGCCGCAGTTAATACGAGTAGCCAAATTAGAGTACCACACCTCGGAAGTTTTGTTGTATGTTGTTTTTGTTCAAACTCGAGACAATATAATTATCCAGTTAAGTGAAACATCAAAACACTACCTTATTGAAAAACCTTTAACCTTCTAGGCACCATATCTTCTATGCCTGGAGGAATTAACTACGACCCTATAAACCACCTATATTCCACATGTGGGCAATACCGTCACCCATATGACTACATGGATAGTGTTGGCAAATTTTGTGAGACATCACTACCTAATAAGGATGCATTTTACAACAAACTCAACAAATGTGATATTACAGATGAAGAGTACGAGTTCGCAATAAAGGTGTGGAAAACTTTCAATATAAAATCGTTAGGGGTGTATACTCAGTTGTACAACAAAACAGATGTATTGATATTGGCTGATAGTATAGAAAACTTTAGAGATGAACTTCTCAAAACATATAAGCTAGATCCTGCATGGTATTTCACACCATCAAGGCTAGTGTGGGATGCAATGCTCAAACATACTAAAACATAACTACAACTACTAACGGATTACAACATGATTTTGATGATTGAAAAAGGTATTCGTGGTGGAATATCACAATGTTGCAAGAGGTATGCCAAAGCAAATAATAAATACATGAATAGTTATAATGCCAAAGTTGAAGCCTCTTATTTTGGCATACCTGGATGCCAATAACTTATATGGATGGGCTATGAGTCAGTATTTACCTTACGGCGGGTTTAAGTGGGCGAATACAAATATAGATGTAACAAAAATATGAAATGATTCCAGAAAAGGCTATACATTGGAAGTTGATTTGGATTATCCACATGAACTGCATGACCCCCACAAAGATCTACCACTGGCTCCAGAGAATAGGATACCCGAATGTTCAAAAATTCCCAAATTATTAACTACTTTATATGACAAAGAAAGATATGTACTGCACTACGTAAATCTTAAGCAATATCTGTCCTTCGGAATGAAGTTGAAGAAGATCCGTAGATTTCTGGAGTTTGACCAATCAGACTGGCTCAAGTCCTATATTGATCTAAACACAAATATGCGAACGAAGGCATCTAATGATTTTGAAAAGGACTTCTATAAACTAATGAACAACTCTGTATTCGGTAAAACAATGGAGAACATTAGAAACAGAGTGGATATACGATTGTGCACTAGCGGCAAGCAAGTGGATAAATTAGTGGCTAAACCAAATTTTAAAGATAGGACAATATTTACTAACTCTTTAGTCGCAGTCCACATGAATAAAACAAAGCCGTGTTTTAACAAGCCCATTTATTTTGGAATGAGCATACTTGACTTGTCAAAGACCTTAATGTAAGATTTTCACTATAACGTGATGAAACCAAAGTATGGAGGAAATATTGAACTGTGCTATCGAAATACTGACTCATACAGATATTGTATAAAATATTAGACCTCTACAGTGACATGAAAGAAATGATCAATAATTTTGACACAAGTGATTATCCAAAAAATAATATATATATATATATATATATATATATATAACATGCCACAAATAAATAAGAAAATTATAGGTAAAATTAACGATGAATGTAATGGGAAAATAATGGAAGATTGATGGGTTTAAGAGCCAAAATGTATGCCTTAAATGTGGAAGGTGATGTGAAGAAAAGAGCAAAGGGTGTGAAAACTGCTGTAGTCAGGAATGAGATAAGTATTGATGACTACAAAAAGTGCTTGTTTGGAAAAGAAGTGTTGTACAAAAGNCTGCTGTAGTCAGGAATGAGATAAGTATTGATGACTACAAAAAGTGCTTGTTTGGAAAAGAAGTGTTGTACAAAAGTATGAATATCATAAAAAGTAATAAACATGAACTGTTTACAATAGAGTTGAGAAAAAAAAGTATTAAGTTCCGAAGATGACAAAAGATTCATTCTTAAAGATGGTATTAATACACTACCATGGGGGCACTACAAAATTGAAAAAGGAGTGAGTCTATGAAATATATATTATAAATGATTTCCTATTTGATTATCGTCTTAATTTTAATAACCTCTAGCAGAGGTGACAATCAAACACTTTCCACAATAAAATATTTAAATGATTTTGGTTACTTAAAATTATCCGACAAAGATATTACACATGTAAATTCATCAATAGTTTCANCAAATATTTAAATGATTTTGGTTACTTAAAATTATCCGACAAAGATATTACACATGTAAATTCATCAATAGTTTCAAATGCTCTCCGACGTCCAAAAGTACCATAACATAACAATTACTGGCGTAATAAGTAAGGAAACACCGGCACTAATCAGAGATTCTAGATGTGGGGTACCAGATGATGTATTTGGCTTTTCTACATCTATTACCAAATGGACAAAGAAAGTAATAAAATGGCATTATGTGTTAGCCAATCAAGATATATAACAACTAAATCAAGAAGTGTTTCATATGTGGGCCAAACATACTGACATTATGTTTATACACGATACCCACAATCCACACATAATAATATCAAACAAACGAGGTATCCATACATTTCAAAAGTCTCGAAATTTATGTATTAGCAAATTTGATGGGAGAGGAGGAGTGCTGGCTCATGCTTTTTTCCCGTCATCAGATAACTCGCCTGTTGAAATTCACATTGATGCTGAAGAAGACTGGTATCTTAGAAAAGACAACAAATCCCAAGGCAAAAAATGTTTTTCATTGTGCTATTACAAGAAATAGAGCATGCCTTAGGAATACATCATTCGAATGTCTATAAGTCTGACATGTATCCAATTTATATCTCAAATCGACTAGCAATACAAACTGATGATATTTTAGCAATACAGAGTCTTTATGGTAAACCTAAAAGACCTGTAAATTCGTTACCACCTCCTAAACCAAACATATTACCCCCTACAAAAGAGATAGATTTGTGTGACTTGAAAAAATTTTACATATTTTTGATAATCTACCAAGTGATGTAAATTTTTTACAAAAAGTATGTTTGGACTTATGACATAGTAGATAAAATAATTAGTAAACCAGAGCTTATCACTGACTGGCTGTTATTCTTACCTTCTAATTTTGAAAGCTTTACGTCGATTTATCAGAGGCTTTCAGGAGAAATTGTAATGTTTATCGAGTCAAATGTATATATATATTTGAATATCCTAGTCTACAACTCGTGTCTGGGTATCCAAAGGTTATTAATGACTTGGGTTTGTCTCAGAATTCCAAAATAAAAGCAGTTGTAAACACCTACTCTGGCAGCACTTTTGTATTTTACGATGAAATGTATTTTATGGAACTGGACGAGTGCTTATTCAGGGCTAAATATTTCGGCTTAATTTCAAAGAAATTTCCAGGATTGCCAGCGGGGTTAGATTCTGCCTTTATATACACCAATGGATTTTTTTATACTTCTTCAAGAACACACCCTACTACGAATTCAGCGAGTTTACGAACATGTTGAACAGAGCTGCCGGATTTGATATTTCAATGTTCAATGTAAAGTGTCCTACATTACCATCGTCATATTCAGATATTCTTAATCAGTTCAAAAAGCTAGTGCTGCAAATGGAGACAGTCTCCGTACATTAAATTTTACTTAAATATGATTATATTTTTAATGGGATGGATCCCATAAAAAAATTATAGAACATGGGAACGCGGCGTTCACCCTTTGAATATGCAACCACACACCGTATTTATTAGTGAACCAGGGTTGTATTCGCTAATTTTTAAATCTTTAAAATAAATGTTTTTAATAGGAAATGTCCCATTAAAAACTAATAACCATACATGTTTGCGCACTAGTTAGTTTCAGTGATTCTTTCACTTTTAACATCATAAATTAGGTTTCTTTGGCTTATTAGCACCAAATTGCAAATAGTTGTAGCCTGGATTGGTTTATTAAAATCAACTGTAAGTTTCAGATTAGTTCGATCCTTTTACAATAGAGGTTTTTCTGTAAGAACAATCAATAATATACAATGGTCTCCTAGAAACATAAGCATCAGGGTTATAATATAGTTCATTGTTACGGTAAGGAGTATCTAGCTTAGTCTTTGAATTTCTAAAATCATTGTAGGCAATGTACATCTTATCGAAAATTTTGTCCTAGATATTCAGGTTCCAATTCTCTTTAGGGAACACTTCATTCCTTCCATTCTTAATATAAATATTTTTAACATGGCAATGGTCAAAAACTGAACCATGTTTGTCTTGATCAAAATTGTCTTTTCTGTTTAGCTGAAAGCCAACAATGACAAAGTCAGGCATATCGAATTGGATTGAATTGAACTGATCCTTTATATCAAACTGGAATGAGTTTGCATCAGTAGGTACAGATTTTTCAAGACATTGCCAATAATTGAATCCGATGGGAATTTTGTGTAGTTTGTATAGTTTTGCTTTAATTTCATCTCCATAATTAGGTTCGTATTCAACAATTGGCCACAGTATTTCTATTATCTCAATAACAATTTTACCAGCATCTGGGATAATATGAGCAGATCCATCTACTGGTGTTTTAGGCCTTCTGTAAATAGAAACATCATCATGAGAATTACGAATTAATGTAATCTTGTACCCGCCGTTCCAGAATATTTCATTTCAATCCCTGATAAACCGAAACGCATATCTTAATGGATAGACAATTTCATTTGCCTTAAAAAATTTTCCTTTTTCTACCCCTGCTAGTTGCAAGTACGACGATTCCGATTCTGAGCGAAGCAATGCATGCATCATAGTCGAAGTGATGCCAGGATTGTCAATACTTTCAATTATATTTCCATGCTTAGAGATCTCTACTCTTGAGAACTGGAATGGGAAGAAATTCTCACAAAGGTCAATAGTTGAAGTTTTTTCATAACCCGCATTTGTATCTCTTTTAGTTAGCTTATACTGTTGGTACACATAAGCCTCATTCGGATGTGTAAATGCATCGCCAACAGGAATATCAAACTCAATGCGCTTGTTGTATTCATTTAAATGGTTTTTTGTCTGGTCGTTTGGTGGAAACGACTGACGTTCATAGATTTTCAATTTTTGCATACTTATTTATTATATAGAAAAAAAATTTAGTTTTTTTTTAAACAACTACACTTTTCTTACTAACCCAAGAATTATGACTACTATCAAAACCTAACCATTTAACAAGCAGCTTATTTCCTTTCCTTTGTAAAACTTTCTCTACTTAGTAATCTTGATCATACTTGGTCTTTAGCAGGTTTGGTTCATAAAATATACCCTCAATGGACTCACTTTTCAAATATTTTATTCTGTATGTAATGGGATACGTGTACAATACGTCACATACCTTAAATACTTCAGTGGACCAGTTTGGTGTATACCCATTTTCAAATAGGCCATTACTTTTACTTATACGAACTTTATCTCCTATAGCAAACCATGCTTTAGCTATTTTTCTTTCTCCGCCAAACATGTTGATTAGAATAGACCTTTCATTATTTGCACTTATATTGGAAGTTTTCATCCTGATTGTGCTGTGAACAGTGTTGTTGTATTCACTTATTAATTTAGGCAATATATCCACCCATTTATAGCTTCCCTGCACAGTAAATATCTTCCACATTTTCTCCTTCAATGTTCTATTAAATCTTTCTACGACACTGGCTTTCTTTCCGCTGTATGTTGAATAGTGTGTTATGTTGTTATTGACCATTAATGTCTTAAATGATTTATTGTAAAATTCTTTCCCTTCGTCTGTTTGTAAATGCATAGGACTGCGGCCATTCAAAATTGTTTTAAATGCTAATGTAACATTTTTGCCTGTTTTATCTTTGACAGGTATTGTCCATGCATACTTGGAAAAAAACATCAATCACAGTCAGCATATACTTAAACCCCTTGTTAAGTCTGTGTATACATTTTAATGACCCAGAGTTCATCTCTACCAAGTCAGTCTGCCAGAGACAGTCGATGCCAAAGATAGAACAGCCCTCCTGGGGAAATTTTTTCGGATTAGTTTCATTTGCAACATCGTCTTTTATACTCCCATCAGTGAACATTGACTTATTGGTACCACACCATCTACAGACACATTTAATTCTTGCATTATGTGTAAGTTCATATTAAACCTTATCACTTAGTGTATGCTTCCTACACTTGAGACACTACATATTTAAGTTATCAATATTCATTATTTATATAATAAATGATTACTGAAGAACAAGCTAAAATGAATATACGGAGAAGAAAACAACTAATTGAAAAGTTTAAAGCCTTCCAGAAACTACATAAAGACGAGTATGATAAAAATAAAAGACAGGAGCAACCTTTGATAGACGCGATAGAGGACTTGGGACAAAACGTTGAGCACATAACAAACGAGAATAAGAACCTAATCAAAGAACTTGTTCCATTTGCTGTAAAGAATTTTTACTGCCCATGGACGCCTACGGAAACTTTATTTGAGAGGAAAATGTTTGGTAAAGCAGAGACCGGTGGCGATGGTGTTAAACGCTCTGACGATGGCGTTTAACGCTATAATGATGGCGTTGAATGCTATGACGATGGCGTTGAGGCGTTGGAGCATTTTAAAACCGGTATTGTACAGTTATTTTACCTGGGTATTAATAGAACACAATACATTTTTATGAGTGGAAGAGTAAATGAGATAATAATATCTGAGGATTATAAAATAATTATTAAATTATTCCACAATTTGAAAAACATTAGAATACATAAGACTTTCGATGTAATGCCCGATGATAAGATATTTTTTTTTAATTTCAAAAGCTTTAAGTTTATTAGAAGGCACAGTTGTGTTTTTGAAATAGTTGTGGTATATAAATAAATTTTAAAAAAGCTGCAGTCTCCTCACGAATTGCTAAACGAACCACTCTCGGGGTGGGTTCACCACTCACCTTGCGTGATGAAGCAATCGTGAAATTTGTTGTGACATGTTAAGGGAAATCACTATCTTGGATTTACGGAATTTTCACCACAACCTGTATCATATATTTTGTATTTTATTTAAGCCATCGACATGGTATAGTACATTCCTTTGCACATGTTGTAAAACATATACGTATTGCTTGATTACTCTTGCTAGTGTCATTTCTGTGACCGCTGGCAAGGAAAAGTTACTGTACTTATTTATTGTCGGCCGTCACTAGACAAATATTAATAAAGGCAGTGAAGCTGTAATGATATAATAAAGCTTGAGAAGCTATTATTTATGCCGCGTCATGCGGAAAATTTCTTTAAACATTCATAAATCGAAATTATGGCAAAAAATTTATAAATCTAATTTGGCGGAGCCTAATTTCCCTTTATCGCGGGAGCACGGATGTGTAGTGGTTAGACTAATCTCCTTTCACCTTGGCGAACCGGGTTCGATTCCCGGCGAGGTAGCTACCGGATTTTCGCATGTGGGAATCGTGCCGGACGATGCCGCTGGTCTGTGGGTTTTCCCCTGGATCTCCCGTTTCCCCCACCATTTCATCCCGGCGCTGCTCCATTCCTAACCTCGCTTCACCCTAATTGGCTCTCAAGAGCAGCCCAAATCTTTTCACTGACTCATGCTTAATCGTAAGGCCCACAGTGCGGAACACTGCCGCTCGCATTTCCGACTACTGCACAAGTGTCTTTGCTTTTATTTTACAATCAGTTTTCTTCACGGGGAAATGATAATCAGAGATGGCTTTTATATCAAACATAAAACGATAACGTTGACTCGTGTTTTGTACCGCGGGGCTCTTTCTGGCTGCCTTTACACGCGTCGGCCTCGCTTGAGCGAGAGACAGACATGCATCCTATCAGTGCAGGCACTTGCAGCTCCCATTACCTGGACGACCAAACTACCAACGCCTCAGTCTGATACAACAATACGTGTAAGGGCGCCGTTCCAAATTGTACTGAGTAATGCATCCATATAATGTAGTCTATTCACATTTTCTTCCAACTTTTCTGAAGCCCTGGTAAAATTCTACTTCCAGAGTGTTCCTCCGGCTTATGCAAACAAAGATTAACCCATTATAGAAAATCACACCAAAGGGATAGCGCACCGCGCATTCGGGCACACTCTGTATAATAATATTTTGCGTTAGAACCATTTCTTACTAGGCATTAACAATACACCTATTTTCTCCCTGTTTATATTTATAATAATTGCAAATGTAAACTATTATAATTTAAAAATAAATTGTAAGTAAAATTTTAATGGAATAAGAAATAAGGTATTTTATGTTAACACGTGTGTAAAAACACTTGTAATACAAAGCATATTTGAGAAACAACCAAGCCCGTCATACATGGGATGATTTTTCAAATGCTTAACTCAAAAAGAGTGAAGAAACCGCACATAGACTTTACCAAACATTTACTAGCAAACGTCTTCCCACCGAAGCCAACAATGAAAAACGTTAAAATATATAAAACTATATAATTTCCCAGCAATCATTATATTGTTGTGAGAAATATTCCGTATTTGGTTGCAAAAATTATTTTGTAACTAGAAATTTTACTTGCACTCTTCTTTGGAAAGGAAAGAAACACGGTGGGTAAGGAAGCGAGACGAGAATGAATTAGATTTCTTCTTTCGGCTCTGTTTCGTAAAAGGAAACGTTCATTAGTGTCTTGAAGGGCGTGTTCTTGTGTGGCTTCAGATTGATAAGACGAATGGCTTCCGACTTTGCTACAGGAGCGAGTGGGCCTCACCCCTGGGCACAAAGGAGTAGTCCAACAACCGCAGATCACATCATCATTAAGCCGTTTTTTTTGTATAACGGCCTTGAGACGCAGTTAAGCCGTGGGTTTAGGTTTTATGCACAATCGTAAAATTATTTCCGTTTGGATTTCTTTGGTTTGAATGTTTATTAAACAGTACGCCACCTTTATCACCAACATTTATCGTCAGAGAGATGAAAAAGGGTATCAAGGGGAAGAAAGTTTCTTATTTATGTCCCGTAGTTAAAACAAACAAAATATAGAACGTAACAATAATCTGCAAAAATATTAATTCGCTTGTTCAGTACATATATTCTTCGTAAACAGTTCATATATATTTACAACACCAAGGAATTGTGAAAGACACGTATTTTACATCTTACCTTCGATAAAAATGAATTTTATAATACAGTGNTTCGCTTGTTCAGTACATATATTCTTCGTAAACAGTTCATATATATTTACAACACCAAGGAATTGTGAAAGACACGTCTTTTACATTTTACCTTCGATAAAAATGAATTTTTATGCGTATATAAATATTTGTTGTTGTTTAAGAACAATTGTTTCAATGGCAACGTGTTTATTGACCAATCCATTCGAATGTGTATTGTACAAGGACAATAATATGGCGCTGAATATATCAAACCTGAGAACAAGTGATCATTGAGACCACCGCAGTTGTAGCGAAAGAATCATAGTTCAAATATTTTCTCATTCCACTTGAATACTAGCCATTCTGAATGGCATCTGTCGTTCATCTAGGCCCAATTGCTCCACCTCACTATATCCCACCCATTCCCCCTATCCAAAACTACTCGCATACCACATCTGCCTTTTCAATTCACCGACTCCATAAGAACTTCAAAAAGAAGACTAATAAGGAATTAGCAGATACTGATTTTTTATATGCCCTTGCTTTGTGCCGGTAGATTAATTAAATCGGAATTTTTACAATCCAGATAGAACCTTGGTTTACTTCAAAGAACGTACAAATCCCTTCTTTAACTGGGCTTCGAACACATCAGACATTGCATCGTAATCCGACGTTTCAGGCAACTCTGTGCTATGGACGTTTACTTTACGTAAATCCTTTTTGTGTGAGCTCTTGAGGCCATGGGGGTGGAGGTGGGTGCAGGAGGGGTCAATCCAAGGGTGCAAGCAGACAGTGGTAGATCTGCTTCAGTGTTCAAACGTTCTGCTTACACTCGAGGCGGAGCTGAACGGTTCGTCACTGCCATGTGGACGAGGTGAGGCATCACCTGGTGCCCTTACATTTCGTGGTTCACTTCTGGGCTGTCGACTCGTCCTGTTCTCTTCTGCCTACTGCCTCGACACTCGCGTAACTGACGTGGCATTATTCCCCGTATCAACAGCAGTTTCGCGGTGTGATAATCCTTCACGCAAGCTGTTCATTCGTCCCCGTCCAAACTCCGTAACATGCTTAACATACGACCTTTCGCATTGACGAGACATACTGACTCCAGTCGGAACATTTACAGCTCACTAGCGATGGACAAATATACATGACTAAATCATCAACTATAGTCTTTAACACTTCAGTAGAGAGGGCGCTGCTGCGTGTAGTAATGCGTAATCATTATCGAATTATAGTAATGTGCATATAGTAACCTGTTTTCCATTTACTCCGAGTTTCTTATCTTCTGCATGTTTCCTCAATAGTTCTGCATTTTTTCACTTACATACAAGAGTACGAGTACTATTTTAAGTGTAAATTAACCGTTTTCAGAACCTAAAGCCTCTGTTACACTGTCAACTTTTTCCGTCAAACTACTTCCAATAAGTTTCGTCAAATAAAGTTGGACAGTTATGACGTCATCTAAACGTCATAAACGCCGCCATGTTTGTCTGAGAAAGTTGGATGGGTCCAGTTTCCATTAAACATTTGAAGATTGAACCGGTTATAAATTTTCTTTGATATTTGACCTTCTCAGTCAATCAAAATCGTCCACGACCAAAATCGACGTCAAGAGACTTTAAAATAATGAACAATTGCTGGAAAGGAAGTAGGTTATGAAGATAATTAATTTATGTAGAAGCTGTCTGGGCATGGAAGCTATTTTAAGTGAATATTGCACATAATATGACGAAATGAGAGTCATTACATTTTATTGTGCAGGAAACATATCCGATAAATAACATTTGAATTTAGTAAAAAAAAAATAAAATAAATTACAACATTCCTCACATTTATTCCTGCAATGGACTGCATGTAAAAACAAAAGCAATGTCTCACTACGAGAAAATTTTTAAAATATTAATTCAAATTAGATTCTTCAGGAAAAAAAATTGGACAGTGTGACACATTTTAAACACATCCAAGATTATTTGATAAAATTTGTTGGAAGGAAAACTTTGGTAGCCGTTTTTGTCTTCAAATTTTATTTTCAAATATACTTGAAAGCGAAAATTTGACTATGATGCTTTAAAACAAATGTCAAACAATTCTTAAATTATACTCTTAAGCTGAAACAATAAAAATATTGGACACTTTTTTTAAAATATAAAACATTATTTGCTTTCGATTTGCACGAGAGTTGCGTGTCCTAGACAAGCAGGATACCGTAATTGGAGACCACGCCACAAATCAATGGTTTGAACGAATCTAATAAAAGGGTCGGTGGAGATGTTGGAGATTCTGTTATATGCACTTGGTCGGTTTTAAGTACGCCTTTACCGTCAGAAAGTTTTTAAATTTTTATAATATTAATACTAACAGACAAAGTAGAATTTTAACTCACTTCACAAATTTTAATGGTAGTAACATGCGCGCAGGTCACATTTGATTAATTTAAGCTGAACCGCCAAAGCTGAACGCTTTATGGTTTTTAATTAGAGGCAGCTGTGGTGGAACAACATCATCCGGAATGTAGAAATATGGATGGGGTGTTTATAAATTCAATTAAACTTTTAAATTTTCCTCTCCGTGTATGGACTGTGTGCGGAGAGGAGGGCGAGACAATGGTCGGAACGAACCACATTTCACATATCTGGCGTGGGCTCGTCAGTTGCACAAGTCTCGGAGCTTGGGGACGGGGCCTACGCTGTCAAAAAAAATTCCCCTAAATTTACGTAAATGTGCAGGTAATGCCCGGAAACGCGATCCGTAATGACGGAAAATGGAACGTCTCCGTACTTCGTGTAGTTTTGAATTTCGGGAACGAACAACGCCGATTCTGTACGAAACTTTTTTCGCCGCTGTAACCAGAAAATTGTCGCTCGGTGGTTGGGGTATCACGCCACTTGTACCTTGTCCTGCAAGCATTTAAAAGTAGAACCGTGCACCTTTCACAGTTAGGTGAACTTAAATCACTCAGATTCTACTAGAAACGCAAAACGTCGTCAAATAAATGGAACATATTTATACCCTTACTAGCGAACCAGCCCGGCTTCGCCCAGGTGCAATTGAGTTTTACGGCGATACACTAATATATAAATTGGGAAAAGACAATTCATTTATGTGAAATCAGAACTATAAAATTATAATACTATGTTGGCCTAGGCTTTTAACTGATTACAGCAGTCTAAAAGGAAGGAAATATTTTTTACCCGATAGTCAGGAAGTAGGGTATTGTTTTTGGAGTATATATGTGCAACTATCGCGTAGTTACTACATTTCCGATTTCCAGCGACGATGAATAAAAATCAAAACGTGAATTTCATCAAGTTGTAGCTTTAGAAATAAGTGTACCTAGGTACTACTTTTTGCGCTTGGCTGAGAGATCTTAATCTATCACCAAAGGTAAGCAACGTTCCCAGCGGCACACATTTGGATGGATAACCGTTTAGTGGCAGAACATCTTAGCTCTTCCGGGCTTCTAATGGCACGTTAAATATTCGATCCCGGTTGTTATCGATTGGTCGCAGTCGTTAAGCCATTTCAGAGGTCCTTGGGCGGCCTGATAAACTCTGACACCAGAGGAAAACAAATATTTCGGTCACGTTTCCAGTCGTTGCCAAATTAATTTTTGTTGTTATTCCACAGGAACCGTACAATTTATCGGAATAGAAAGTATCCTATGTCCTATTACAGGACATAAAGTAACTACATACCAAATTTCATCAAAATCCGTTCAGCCGTTATGGAGCTGAGTGGTAACAAACATATACACAGACTTTCACATTTGTAATACTAAAGTAGGATTATCTTAAGTAGATTGTATGAAGAGGAGTCCAGCCGACTCAATAACGTAGTTGGCTGCACTCCGGCTTGCGATGCGATGGGTTTCGGGTTCGAGTCACGGTTATATACGTCTATATCGGTCACCCTGCGTGGATAAAAATCAACTAAGTCGAATAACGTTGCATATATGCGCCAATAAAAATAAAATTAAAGATGAGTGGTTAGCCTTACTGGTTTTGGAACCTTTTTCTTCGTGTTTTAAATTTTGATACAGAATAAATAATATTATAACTTTCCCCAATTTATACTAAGTAAAATGGCCTAACGGTTATTGAAAACATTTCTTTTTAATATTTCTTTTTTTTAAACTAATTACCAAAATTGACGGTGGGGTTTCTGTGAATTCACTTAACTCCGTAACATATTGTCCCGAGCATACTCCTTCACATCTGGCACGTTGCAGGTCAGGTAGAGTTATTGCCGGTACTGGGCAAGGCCGTGATCTAGCACCAATGCAAACAGCGTCTTTCCCTTGGCAATGCCATTGGTTGCTGCTGACACGCCAACTATTTTATAATTGGCTGCTTCTTGTGCCGTGGATCTGCTGGAGCCCTTTACATAGTATCCGATGTGTTTGTTGTTATATGAAATTCCTAAGTACTTTTCACTACATAAATGTCTTTTTCTGCAACACCTGGGTACGTTAAGGGGTTAGTGTTCTGTAAAATATAAGGGAAATCCGTTATTGANCAACACCTACGGAGACAGATGGTTTGCGTCTCGTGCAAAATCGCAGAAAGGGGCGTGCCTAGAACGCCGTCACTCGCAACATGAAATAGCGCGCCTAACACGAGGTTATCCAGTTAGTCGCGGACCCCATATACATAAACTGTGTGGCCGGCGGGGCGCAGATATTATCAGATAATTGTGTTATCGACCGGCGCTGGATGGCGGATGGCCAGTCCTCTATGGCTGAACCCCGAATGGCGGCGTCGGACAGGTAGTGAGATATTTCACCCGAGAGGTACCTCCGGACCAGCCCTGGCACGAATGCCGCATCTCTTTCATTATGAGAGGTCGGTTTACGAGACGTGCCCGAGCACGAATTTTGAAGCGTTATTTGAAGGATTCTTCCAATCAAGCCGGCATATCAAACGAAACATTATTTTGGACATACTCCATCCATAGCAGTGGGTCTCAAAGGAAATCACAATGATGTGCCAATATTTACTGTCTTCGCTGTTTCGTTCCGTCTTTGTGCATATCTGAAACATTTTTTTTGTATAAAGATTGGTTTGTGCCGTTTTCATTGTAAATGAGCAAATATACTAAATTTTTTTTTNTGAAACATTTTTTTTGTATAAAGATTGGTTTGTGCCGTTTTCATTGTAAATGAGCAAATATACTAAATTTTTTTTTTGTCAAGTTAGTGTCGCCGTGTGCACTTGTTGCTTTCTGGTTTGATACCTTGTTCGGAATTCTGTGTGTTGGTTTTTTCATACAATATATACCGACGACAACCTACCTTAGCTTATATTCCGGGTCTGCGTATCGTTTTCTCTACGCGTTGTTCTTGTTTTCTATGAGACCTGCTGCAATGGAGTGCGTGCAAAAAATGCATCGTTTGATACGAATTTAGAAACTGTGCNTGAAACATTTTTTTTGTATAAAGATTGGTTTGTGCCGTTTTCATTGTAAATGAGCAAATATACTAAATTTTTTTTTGTCAAGTTAGTGTCGCCGTGTGCACTTGTTGCTTTCTGGTTTGATTCCTTGTTCGGAATTCTGTGTGTTGGTTTTTTCATACAATATATACCGACGACAACCTACCTTAGCTTATATTCCGTGTCTGCGTATCGTTTTCTCTACGCGTTGTTATTGTTTTCTATGAGACCTGCTGCAATGGAGTGCGTGCAAAAAATGCATCGTTTGATACGAATTTAGAAAATGTGCAATGAGCGGGCACATGCATGCTGAATGGGGGAGTAAAACGCGTGTGTTGGTAGTCCTGATTATCCTTGCCGGCTGCCAACGCCTGCTACTCGTTAGTCATTACGTTGCATAAAGATGCAAAATAGAAGTCAATGTTTGACTAGCGTATATTAGATTTCATAAAAATATATACAGATTCGATAAACAAACTGTCCCGAGAAAAGCATGGCAGAGAATTTTAGTAGAATTTTCCCTGTAAAAAGTAAATGTATATATTTTTTTTACATTCCTCTATTTTCACGCAGTTCTGAGCCTCCACTTCCTTTAACATTTTAACATTTTGCAAACATTTTAAGGGCATGTTCCCTGTGCTCCCCTCCTTATTTAAATTCACACCTGGTGCAATTATTATCATTAATCGTATCGACACATTTCTGGCAGAACCTCTAGGCTACTACGCAACCTGCAAAAACCTTATTGCTTCGGGGCAAATTTCGTTACGGTTTAAGTTTCCAAAGTAATACAAAGAAATAAATTATCTTCGTATTATATTCAAAGAATGATCTCTGTTGTTTAAAATTCACTCTCCCGAATCAGGACTAAATGATGGTTTCATCACAGACCTCAAGTATAAGGGAAGTTATAATCCGGTGGTCAACAAATACATTTCTGGTGAAAGAAAAAAAAACTGTTTTTCTCTTTGCCCATTTTATACTTCATACGATTGCCCAATTTGCTTTGACAAAAAAAAAAGTTGTTTATGCAAGGAATGAGTTGTAAAAATACTAAATTAACAGCAATCAACGATCTTATGAATATGTAAACCTGTGACTAAAGATTTTAATCTGAACAACAAATATAATTCTCCCTTACAATCCAGCATTTTTATTTCTTAATCGTAGTTACGTATTTCATGTTAAGTTTCAGAAGTGTCTTTAATTTTAGTAACGTAAATGTACGGAAATTTGCTTGAACGTGTGCAATAAATATAGGCCTTTTTTTATTGCGTTCTACGTTTGATAATTTCGAAGATTATCATCGTCGAGTATACGTCTTGAACATTAACGCAGGATATAATATACGCCGAAAATTAAAATTCGAGGTGGGTATCAGGCTACCGTTAGCAACCAGAAACTACTCCATTTTCGCCATCAGCCACCATTTGCGATTCACACTGGAAAAGTCGGGGAGGCATTTTTCAACTACGGCGAAGATACAAGATTTCACGTATTTTTGTACGGAGAATTAAATTTTCCTTTTTTTTACAATCAGGTAACAGTCTCTTGCACACTGTCTCTTTCGAGCCTGCAACTAGGCTAACGTAAAACCTTACAGAGCTTGCTGCTTGCGTCAAACCGTACTCGTTAGGCAAAGCACATGACTAATGGCCATGACTTAAATCATAAACAATTGTTTTCCTTTAGTCGATAAGATACTAAGCTCCCGCAATGAAAAGAACTGTGACTAGATGTAATAAGTGTATACATTATATGCTCAAAAACATGAAACAACTACTTCATACCATGTTCCATGATATAACTGATAAATAAATACAAGATTTACAACAGTGCGCGGACATAAAGTAATTTTGTCTTATAATACATAAACATCAAATTTGGTAACATTAATTTTTTTGAGATAATTTTACAATTATTGATGAAATATGGTTATTTTGAGTAACGTTGTTCTAATTAAGGGTAATTTATCACATATTTTAATTTAAAATTAAGGCTTTGCAGCCATCCACCATCTTGAATTATAGCTCGTAGTTAGCTGCTTTATTTACAAACTATCTGTGCTCACGACTCCGCTCGCGTGGACTACAGAATTATTGTTTAGGTTTTTTTAAAATAAAGTTGAATTTTACGTAGTGTCAATCTTCTTTACTCTGTACATCATAAAAAGCTCAACGTCTCGGTGAATTAAATGGTAAAAACACTTATTAGTATTTCTAATCTACACAATTCTTTACTACATGATATTGTTCCACCTTTAACGGTTCATACAGCATATTGCAAGAGAGCGAGCTGGCGGCAAACTTTTTTCGACTTTATTCACTATTATCGTTTGTAAATTTTTCGAGATATTTTCTTGCTGTAAAAAGTAGCCAATATCACCTTTCAACCCTCCAACTATTTCTATGCAAGAAATTACGTCGATTTGTTGCTCGGTTGCGACGTTGCATTGTTGTTGCGTTTGTGTAATTTTTGCATTTTTCAATAAGAATTTACCCGAGGGAATGATATACTTTTTTGGGATAAAAAGTAGCCTATGTCACTTCTAGGCCCTCCAACTACCTCTGTGCAAAAAATCACGTCGATCCGTTCCTCCGTTGCGACGTCGTCCCGCACTAACAACTTACATTGACGCAGCTTTGTACCCCGAGCGCTATTTTTACTAAAACATTTTCCTGAGGGAATGAGATATTTTTTCGGGATAAAAAGTAGCCTATGTCACTTCCCGGCCCTCCAACTATCTCTGTACAAAAAATTACGTCGATCCGTTGCTCCGTTGCGAAGTTAAAGAACGACAAACAAACAAACAAACACACTTTCGCATTTATAATATTAGTTAGGATAACAACATCAACTGCACGAACACTTCAAGCCTTCTCTTGAAATTTAATTAGGCAGGTGGTTCAAAGTTGCCCTAGCTGGTACAGAGCTGCCCAAAATGTCTGTGTGCAGCACAACGCTTTGTGCACATAAGTGCGCACGTATGTACGCACACTACTAGGGTGCATCGACAAACAAGTTAGTTTCTCAGGATGGATCAAAATCTAAGTTTTCTGCGGCAATATTTCCTTGCATGCTCTAGGGAAATGTTTGGTTTTTCACATGCGTACACTCTGCTAACGATCCAACGCGTTCCCACAGTACAACTTACGTCTTCGAAGTGAGCGGTCACAGCTTTGACCGTGGTCTGGCATCGCCATTCGGTGTGTGTTTAGGTTTTTATGAGTATGGTTTATTCTACTCAGTTTGGGAATAAAAATAAAATTCCTTATGTCAAGAGTTTGGCATAGCGAACGTTTTCGCCACAAGGTGCGATGGTGTTCCGAACAAGTAGCTTTTAAGATGGCGGCAAATGGAGAAACTATAAACATTTTGTGTAAAATTTTGTGTTTGACCCAAACTACGATGTAGACTTGCTCCAGCCAAAATAATGTTTTGCGAATTCCAGTTTTCCAGCAAAATACTAAACGACACGTTGACTATGTGACGTATTTACCAATTACACTATGGCGTGGCGAAAACTTTAAGATCCCATCTCTGTAGAAATATTCATCTTGATGTTCCGGACAATCTCACACAGCATCCTGTTCACTTTCATCTTCCCAGAATCACTTTCTGGCCAAGAAGTGACTTTAAGTGCGCCGAAGAAATGGAAATAGAACGGGGCAAAATACGACCTGTAAGGACGTTGTTCCACAATGTTCATCTGAAAGTACTGCAAAAGTTTCTGAGTTTGCCATCCAGTGTTAGGTCTGGCACTGTTAACACATATGGTATCGTTCCTTAGTGTACGGCTTGGCTGTCTTGCTCCGTATTTAATTACCTCGCTGTCAATAATACGTAAAGCCCTACCTAACTTCTTTCAAAATGAAACTTCTGCAGATGTGTCAACAAAGTGAAAAAAAAAAAAAAAAAAAAAAAAACTAAATATATATTTGCGCTGCTGTACTAAGCAGTTTTTGTGATAACTGAGATCGCCATGAATGATGTGGTAAGTAATGCCTTACGGAAGCCTACTTTGCTAGCAGTGTCTCGTATCTTCTGTTGTCGGTCCTCATGAATCACAGAGTCAGTTATGACAATGGTTATGACGACTGGATTGACGCTGATAGGCTTATCGATAGTATCCGTTCTGCCGGCAGCGTTCGTCTACACAATTATCGTACTAGTTGCTTATCGATAGTACCCGTTCTGCCGGCAGCGTTCTTCTGCAAAATTATATTACTAGTTGCTTACTGCTAGGTCGCCATAAACCTTTCTCAAACTCTTGTCTGTGGATTTCGAGGAAACATGTCCAACTCACAAATAAGTTATATTCTACCCAGGTTCATAAGCTCATTTTCGCCACTAGGTAGCACTGGCATCGCATGCGAACCAGATTTTCCCGTTTTGAACGTAAGCAAATGGAATACCTGCAATTTCATAAAATAAATATAAATGTATAAAATCTTCCGATTTGTGTTGTGTTTGAATTTGCGCAGATAATAAGCTTTGTTATTCCCACCAATAATGGAAATATAAAACAAAATATTATATTATATAAGTGTTATACATATATATCACACACATATTATAAAATTGTTTAAGTAATGAATTTTGGGTAAACGCTAAGCAGAATTCGATACTTGTCGGTCAAAGGTTTATGCATTTATAGAGAAATATACGATGGAAGTTGTAGAACCCACCTACCTATTTTATTTTTTTACTCCATACGCATTAATGGGGGTACTAAATTTTGCTGCTCGTAAAGTAGAAACGCTAGAACGTATAAGATATTCATTTTCATTTCAAACAGGACAGCCAAAATTTTTCGGTGAATTATTTCACTTTTAAAAACAAATCAATCGATTATGGAAAACATATGAATTACTTGGTATTGCAGACTAAATTGATACTCTAAATGAGTGATATTGTTTTATTTTTCAGATTTACGTAAATTATAATATTGTAGACTAAAGAAACCAGAAATTTAGCACATTGTGTTAAAATTTAATTTCATACCTGAAGTTACACGAATATTAGGCAACAGACAAGCTTGAGTTTTGACTACTTTGCGCATAAGTTTGTCTAAACTATTATATTAATAAAGTGAATTCTATGTCGATCTGGCATGCGAGGAAACTACAGATAGGAATTTTAAGTTCTCGCGGCTAGATACGAAAATACGGCTGAAATATTACAAAATAATTGATTTAGATACGTATATTAATTCCCATAGTTCTACATCGCTCAGATTACTGGAACGATACAATAATAATGGCGTGTGGGGAGTGCACCCAGGGCAAGGCAACACCCTCCGAGTGACGGTCTTTCCAGCTGGGACCCGTAGGTAACCGTCATCCCCGGGCATGACAGAAATGAGACCCTAGAATGGAGTGGTGCTGGAATGCAAGGGAGAGGGAAACTGGAGTACCTCGAGAAAACCCGCCGGCAAGTGGCATCGTCCAGCACGATTCCCACATGCGAAAACCCGGGAGTGAACCCGCCGGGTATCGAACCCAGATCGCCATGGTGGGAGGCTAGCGCCCTGGCCACTACGCCACCGCTGCCGCATAAAGATACAATAATTAGGTATATCTACTCTAGCTTGCAACGGAATGTTGTTATGCTTAGTAAGTGCAGGAATAACAATAAGTCCCTATTGTGTGCGAATGCTTTGCAAATAAAAATTACTCGTTGCTCTTTTTCTTTACTATCATACTGCAGAGAGACTGTTTTATAAAATTGTATACTCTTTAAAATTGTATACTCTTTATAATACATTAGCTGAAATATTCCATTTTTTTTCAACTCTACTCTTAAAAATCAATATGGATTAACTTTTACATATTTTTTATTCTGTTTGAACTTCCTTTCAATTTTTTTTTTGCTCACAAGGAACTTTCAGATGGTATAGTAAAATGCTTTTAGCGAAATTGTGCACTTACGTTATCAAAGAGAGTGCAAAACTTTATACGCTGTAGATGTGGCTGAGAAGGAAATTAGGTTAATGAGGTATTGAAGTAACGTTTTGCTTTTTAACTCTGGAGATAAAGTGAAAGTTCGCTACACGAGTTATCGTGGAGAGAAAATGCATTCGACTATGTAGCTGGCTACGTGAAATAAAACCGTTGAAGGACATTTTTGTTAGAAGAGATTCGTCAAATCTTCGGCTTTCCACCAAATACAACTTTTGGATAGAGAAAACGTGTATAATTACACTGAAAAGTAATTTAGTGGTAATCAAGAAGTGTCATACCCAGCCCGTTATTTCGGGGCGATTACCAAATCATTCGTAACCACAAGCAAAGTGATTATACTGTAATTACTAATGAATAGTTATGTATTCACCACCAAATTATTTTGTACCTTTACTTTCAAAAAAAGTATTTTGAAAACATTTTTTTAAAGAAATGTTTTGCATTGACCAAATTAATTGGTCGTTGATTGAAGTTGAGGGATTTCGGCGGCTCTTAACAACGAGCCTATGAGGGTAAAATTAAGTGAGAATGTAGCAACGCTGGAACGCAAGCGCCGGGTAAACAGGAGATACCCGAGAAAACCCGCCGACTAACGGCATCGTCTGGCACTATCCCCACTTGCGAAAATCCGTGAGTGGCCCGGCCGGGGATTGATCCTGGTTAGCCTTGGTGGGAGGCGAGCAGTCTAACCGTTCAGCCACCGCGGCCCCACAAGTTAACTTGATAAAACAATTTATGAGTAAGAAAGGCATGTGAAATTCAGGAAGTCGTACAGTAAAATTATTATTTAAGGAGTGAAGGGAAGGAGACTACAAGCACGATGAAATGTCGGAAGTACCGATGGCTGAGGTTCCGGTGAACGGAAATCTGATAAGAGGCAATCAAGATGCATTGAAACAAGTCCTTCGCCGATTACATGTATCTGCCCTGACTATTTTAGGAGAGAGCATGTTGCTTACTAGTCTGAAGAATGCGTGAGGTCACATTGAGTGAAGATGGGAAAGGAAAAAGAAGTACTCGGAGGAGCCCCTCCGCACCTTTTTCTCGTGTTTGGCGGGATCTTCATGGATATGACAGGCTAGTTGCTTCGGTCAGTGAAACGTTAAAATAGGGAATACAAAATAAAATAAAAATCAAGACATTCCCTGTCACAAACGTTTTGCTGCTCTACCGGCAAAAATGCCATGCCCCTGCCGGGCCTAGAACTGAACTGGAGAGTCTAGCGGTAGCAGTATAGTAACTAATCACGAGGCCATCCGCGGACAGATATCGTTAAGGGAGGTTGCTCCCCTTCAACTTGGCCTTAGATGCATTTCTTCTTAAATAATTTTAACATTTTATAATCGACAGCTGGCATACAGTACTTACGCCTATCCATATTTTTGCGTGAAATCAAAATAGACCACATCATCTTCTCTTATAGTTAAAGACGCGAAAACTCTAATATCACCTTAGCGTGCTCAATTCGAAGCAAACTACTCACGTTATACACACCCACATACACACACATTTTCCAAGATGGAGGGAACCAATGCAATAATGCACCTTGGATACAATTATATGAACTAGAAACGGGGTGTTTGCTGTTAAAATAGTGCGTTGCAATGTTACGTTTTCTTTTCTACGTACGCAAGTCCGCGGCGGGAACAGGTGAAGAACTCGCCGATGTCCCCTGAAGAATCGAGCTGGCCACTCTGTTGCATACGTCCTGCGTCCTAGTATACGTAAGAGCTTTTTTCAAATGCTTAATCTTATAAATTGTGCATTAAAAGACATGATTTTTTCAACAGAGACATGGGTTTATGTACTATAATTTTAGGTTTAGGTTTCCGCGTGGTACCATTGTAAACATAAAAGGCGTAGACGATAGAAATTCGACATTATAGTGACCTCCGAGTCACTTTATAGCACCTTTGTGATCATAAGTTATCTGTCATTGGTTCCTGGGTTTGGATGTGAACACATATTCAAATCAGCCTTATGATAAATGAATACAAATTATAATAGTATGGATGGACCCAAAATAATTCCGTTACGGGTGGATCTAAACCAACAATTTCATCAGCCGTCTGACTGGGGTGTTATAGTTTTCTGCACGGATAAGAACAGTATTGTTACTTAATACATGTTTCCTGGTTGAACGATGTAAATAGGGGAACAATTTCTGATGTAATTAGCGGCAATAGTTATTTGCATGGTAGATCAGAAATATGACAATATTTGAGATGTAGTTAGAAAAATGCATTTTTTTAAAAATACAGATTATGCTTTGTCTTGAGATTATCGCCCCTGGCTGTCATTATGGAACACGCAGTTAAAATTCCAACCGGTTTACTTGGGATTGGTATTTTTCACATGGTTTTCCACTCCCTTTCGAGGTAAATGCTACTCCAATAATGTGCTTCCTTGCTTAACTATTAATCAGATCAAGATTGAGGCTATATAAATTGTGTAATAAGTAATGCAAATCATTCTCACACCGTCAACGGTTAACGTAACTCATCTGAAAGCGCAGCTTTAAGTTTTTTTGTTCATTGTGTATCATTCTGCCACAATTTTATATGGCGTGGATTTCAAAGATACCATGAGCCCATAAAATGTTTATAAACATGAATGTGATTTTACTATACAATTATTGCCCTAATGTGTTTTAAAATGAAACAAACCTGAGGCCACCAACATAAATATTGTACATTTAATCTGATGTTAAATCTCAAAGCGCTAATTTCATATATTATTCGCCAAAACTGCTCTGCATAGACCACAAAACTTATTAAGTTTATCTTACTTTATTTTCCACACTAAGATTGATTTCAAACTTGTTCAATTGTGTGTGAAATCGCATTACTCTAAACAATCAGCTTTCAAACAGTGCTAACGCTGTTGCCTATAACAAGATCTCCGGATGATATGCAGAGACGCTAGGCTACATAGTAAAAAAAAATTGCTGTACGTGCTACGAAAAATTCTTTGGAAACTAATTGCTTAAACGTGCCTTGTTTCTATACAGCTGAAATATTTATATACTGTATTTACAACACATTAATTTTAGAAAACATAAAATAATGTATCTCAAAGTTTATAATAAACTTAAATTCCACATCACTTACACGTTAAAATTCACAGTAAGGCTTTGTGAAATGTACTTTAGTTTAATGACAGTGTTATTAAATTATAATACTTGGAAACTAGTTCCCAAAGAATCTCTCGTACGAATACGACAAGAATTACAGTGTACACTGTGTTCTAACTGTTGTAGGAGAGCCTGACTCCTCCTCTAGCAGTTCCTTTCTTGCCTTCTCTTGTTTACTCTCCCGCTGCTTCCAGCTATTACTCTCCCCTCTCACAATCTCCATTGTTTTCGCCATGTCGTTTTTCTAACCCCCGCACCGCGGGGCATTGAGAGGAAAGGGCGTATGTGTGTGTGTGTGTTTCAGGGTATGTGTCTAGAAGAGGGGGGAGGGACGGGAGCTGTTTGCGAGGAACGGTTGTTTGTACCGCACAGGCGCGCTGGAATTTATGCAAGCCACCCCTCCCCCTCCGCCGGCACTATGATTCCGTACGCTGGACATTCGCATGTCACTCTCTCCGCCTCCGCGCGGAGCAGCGTTCCGGAACCGTTTCCTCTATTGCGCATGCGCGTCACGTAGCGACGAACGTCACTGGGAGGTCGGGGGACGAAACTGTCAGCTACGAGATGCGAGCCGAAATAAATTGTTCCCCGTCGCCCGGGCCGAATACGAATTGTGACATCGCGTCGTCTCCCCGCGGCAACTCCGGGCCTCGTGAGCCGGAAACCGGTTTGATTTGCTTGCTGATTAGTTTTCTGTTTTTCGCTTACTCTGTGGTGCTTTTCTGTCACGAAAAAAAAAAACGTTTCGTCAAAGACATTTATTTTGTTTGCGTTTCAGGGGTTAAAACTTCTTTCAGAAGTATCTCGAGGCTTCAAGGACAACAGTTTTCGCTGAGACTGACAAAGCTTCACAAACAAAATTTTAGATAAATTAAAAACTTATGTGTTGATGGGAAATGATCTAGCACTAGCGTCATGTGAGAGAAAAATTTCCACCCTAAAAAAATCCAACTTTGCAATTTTTTTAGTAAACGCATAATTTTTTTTTACAAATTTTAGGTTTTGGAGTTAATCTTTTATTGTGTTTTACTACTTGGAATTACGGATACGGATGGTGTAGACGTGTGTATTGTAAAGAATGTGACCACGAATTTTAACAGTTTTATGTGGTGCCAATACAACACGGTTTAAAAATGTATGAAAAGTTTAAAGCAGATAAGTTACGACTTAAATCGAGGAGGGAGTTTGCGCTATAATAATAATAATTTTTTTTAATGATTCAAAATTGACTGCCGACTTTTCGCGGCTAACTGAGTGATTTTGAGAGCCCTGCTCATTATCTATTTTTCTGCCTGCATTGTATACTTCCGCCTTACTTAAAATTAACATTGCAACGGGCCTGGTTGCTTTAGTCATACATCGATCAGTTGAAACTCTCACCGACGCAAACACAGTACTTAAATTATATGTTTATTAGCCAATTTTTGTCCCTTGTATGCATGAAAAAAAAATTAATGGAATAGAACATGAAGCCCACAATTTAAAACATCACACTTTCAATACAATGTCAAGAAATGGAATTATTTTATTCTACTAAGCTGCCAATTTTACTGAGAGCAAGTTAGCATATCGTCGACTACTTCCCTAATTGTAAATAACTTTAAACCATTTTGAACACTAATTACGGAAGAGCACGTATAAAGTAATAGTTCATGCAACATTTGTCTTACGCGTTCGATGAGCGAAAATCTATAACAAATATAGGAATGAATTTTTTTTAAATTTGCCTTTGGGAAATTAAGAGTACCATTGATTGACGTATGCAGAAACTTTAAATAATACAGACGATATTAATCCACAGTTTTTCAATAAAAACTATAACAATAATTTTTGCTAACCTTATTTTGTGTAACGTGCCAGTTTCTCCCAGAAACTGCGTATAAGTCCTTCGTAGAAATTCAATAGTTTAAACCAGATCTGCAGTCGACCAGCAATAGTTATTCAGCATTCGTTAGCAGTAATAGCACTGGTAACATGGAAATAGTTATGTTTTATAAGTAGGTTCGTGGTTTAGAAACACTTTGATTACAACCAAAGTTGATGCTTTTAAGCCTGTGCATTTGTATTTGTCTCACTAGTATTGCATATGTTTATAGTTACATCTATAATGATATCTCTGTCAACGAGACGCCATGGTTAACCTACAATCTACGCTTTTGAGAACTTCATAAAAAACAGTTTGCATCCATGTAGAGGAAAGTAGGTTCATTAGTNTAACCTACAATCTACGCTTTTGAGAACTTCATAAAAAACAGTTTGCATCCATGTAGAGGAAAGTAGGTTCATTAGTTACATCGGCAACTCCCTGTTGGAATCGTTATATTTCAGATCTGTAATTTTTTGTCGACGTGTCATGTCGTTTCTGGCAGATGTTCTGTTTTTTCCATTATATTTGCGAAGCTTGAAAATAAGAAAGTAAGGTAGATATTGTTGTTAAATTAGACGAAAGCATAGAACTATTTCTGCCGTATGTATAAAAACAAAATTTTTTTTAGGATTAGAAAAAAAAATACCGTCCTTGCGATTTCCACACGGAAAAAATTGTCTTCGCGGTTACATTGCAATATGTAATTCGCTGGGTAGTGACAGACGCATTTTTTTTTTGCATTCTGCTGTCTTTGAAACGCTTTATTCTCTATTCCTGCCCCGTTGTCAGGGAGATTAAAGGCGTTTATCCTGCCCGACGAAAAGTTCTCCCCATTACAGGGCAGTGTCGTCTTTGACGATGGAATGGATAATGACAGGTGAGTACTAAACGTGGGANAACCGGTTTGATTTGCTTGCTGATTAGTTTTCTGTTTTTCGCTTACTCTGTGGTGCTTTTCTGTCACGAAAAAAAACGTTTCGTCAAAGACATTTATTTTGTTTGCGTTTCAGGGGTTAAAACGTCTTTCAAAAGTATCTTGAGGCTGCGAGGACAACAGTTTTCGCTGAGACTGACACAGCTTCACAAACCAAAATTGAGTTAAATTAAAAACCCCTGCGTTGATGGGAAACGATCTAGCACTAGCGTCATGTGAGAGAAAAATTTACACCCTAAAAAAATCCAACTTTGCAATTTTTCTAGTAAAAGCATAATTTTTTTTTACAAATTTTAGGTTTTGGACTTAATCTTTTATTTTTTGTTTTACTATTTGGAATTACGGATACGGATGGTGTAGACGTGTGTATTGTAAAGAATGTGACCACGATTTTAACGGTTTTATGTGGTGCCAATACAACACGGTTTAAAAATATATGAAAAGTTTAAAGCAGATAAGTTACGACTTAAATCGAGGAGGGAGTTACTGCGCTATAATAATTATTTTTTTTAATGATTCAAAATTGACTACCGACTTTTCGCGGCTAACTGAGTGATTTTTAGAGCCCTGCTCATTATCTATTTTTCTGCCTGCATTGTATACTTCCGCCTTACTTAAAATTAACATTGCCACGGGTCTGGTTGCTTTAGTCATACATCGATCAATTGAAACTCTCACAGACGCAAACACAGTACTTAAATTATATGTTTATTTGCCAATTTTTGTCCCTTGTATGCATGAAAAAAAAATTAATGGAATAGAACATGATGCTCACAATTTAAAACATCACACTTTCAATACAATGTCAAGAAATTGAATTATTTTATTCTACTAAGCTGCCAATTTTACTGAGAACAAGTTAGCATATCGTCGACTACTTCCCTAGTTGTAAATAACTTTAAACCATTTTGAACACTAATTACGGAAGAGCACGTAGAAAGTAATAGTTCATGCAACATTTGTCTTACGCGTTCGATGAGCGAAAATCCATAACAAATATAGGAATTAATTTTTTTTTAAATTTGCCTTTGGGAAATTAAGAGTACCATTGATTGACGTATGCAGAAACTTTAAATAATACAGACGATATTAATCCACAGTTTTTCAATAAAAACGATAACAATAATTTTTGCTAACCTTATTTTGTGTGACGTGCCAGTTTCTCCCAGAAACTGCGTATAAGTCCTTCGTACAAATTCAATAGTTTAAACCAGATCTGCAGTCGACCAGCAATAGTTATTCAGTATTCGTTAGCAGTTATAGCACCGGTAACCAGGAAATAGTTATGGTTTAAAGGTAGGTTCGTGATTTAGAAACACTTTGATTACAACCAAAGTTGATGCTCTTAAGCCTGTGTATTTGTATTTGTCTCACTAGTATTGCATATGTTTCTAGTTACATCTATAATGATATCTCTGTCAACGAGACGCCATGGTCAACCTACAATCTACGCTTTTGAGAACTTCATAAAAAACAGTTTGCATCCATGTAGAGGAAAGTAGGTTCATTAGTNTTGAAGGTGGGACATGGCCGTTCTTTGATCTCTGATCGCCTGTCTTGCTTTCGCGTCAAGGCAGTGTGTGTGGAAAGCTGCAACCGACAAAAAATGGTTTCAATTACAAGGCGTCCTATTCCCTGACACCAAGCACAATGATGAAATTAGTCGCCCTGGTCTTCAAAAAATAATTCTCTAGCGATCGAATCCATCGCCCGATTTCGGACAAAATTCACTGTGGCCGCTTCAACAACTGTAGGCTAATTAAACTTCTGTTATACTGCATTTCTGCGTTGAAGTAGCATTTGCAGGAGCAAGTTGAGACACTGTTTAGTTCTTGCTGAATTTAGGCTGCATGTGTGATTTATATTGGTGTTTCAGTATTCTTCAAATTTATGCGTGCCGCGATGGTTAATGAAGTTCAGGCTAGAAGAAGGGAGTTAAAGTATTTCGTAATTGTACTCAGTTTTTTTTTTCACCACCGACATTAAGAATATAAAACTCGATTATAAAATATTGGGTATTCAGAATTCTCACACACCCTACGTACTACGGAACGTCAGCCTAACGAAGATAGTAGCTGTGATGTAACAAGTAAATCTAATAAACGTGTTTTGCAAAAGCAAAGTGAAAAGAACAGTAAAAAATGTAACATAATTTAATTATAGTGAAGCTAGAAACATATGTCTAATTTTCAGTCGCCAGCGTAATGTGGAGAAAAGTGTACGATAGCGAGAGTCCTGCCAGTGGTGACTATGACTTGACTTGTGATCTGTAAAATCGGTAAGTGTGCGTGCACCAGCTTCTAAGNTACATTTCTGCGTTGAAGTAGCATTTGCAGGAGCAAGTTGAGACACTGTTTAGTTCTTGCTCAATTTCGGCTGCATGTGTGATTTATATTGGTGTTTCAGTATTCTTCAAATTTATGCGTGCCGCGATGGTTAATGAAGTTCAAGCTAGAAGAAGGGAGTTAAAGTATTTCGTAATTGTACTCAGTTTTTTTTTCACCACCGACATTAAGAATATAAAACTCGATTATAAAAAATTGGGTATTCAGAATTCTCACACACCCTACGTACTACGGAACGTCAGCCTAACGAAGATAGTAGATGTGATGTAACAAGTAAATCTAATAAACGTGTTTTGCAAAAGCAAAGTGAAAAGAACAGTAAAAAATGTAACATAGTTTAATTATAGTGAAGCTAGAAACATATGTATAATTTTCAGTCCCCAGCGTAATGTGGAGAAAAGTGTACGATAGCAAGAGTCCTGCCAGTGGTGACTATGACTTGACTTGTGATCTGTAAAATCGGTAAGTGTGCGTGCACCAGCTTCTAAGTGTGTGTGCGTATGCATAAGTAAATATATTCTCGTCTGGGAAAGGTAGAAATGATTAATTTGCTTTGCCACACATACTTTTCTGTTACTATATTAATTAAACAAGATAAAAGTTAGTGATAGGCTAAAAAAAAAACGTACGTTAAGAGCTTTCTTGTGCAATTTTGTTAAGCGGAAGCGGAAATTTTTTTTTAACGCAATTCGCAGTTCAGTTCGTTGACTTACCCCGCATATTATAATATTCGATTGTCGTGTTCTGGTTTGCTATGAATTCAGCTACAGTGAGTGCATGTGAAAGCCCTTTAAAATCACTGCAAGCTGTTTCTTAAGAACATATGTATGTACCATGTGGGGTTACAAATTTACTAGGATGTCACTGTAAGACTGCTCTGTCAGTCTGGAGAACTCCATAAAAGCATTGGTAAACAGCTAGCGGTGATGCATTATTATAAAAGGAAGTGCCGGTAATACATTTTGGAAATGTTTGTCGCGGTATATTTTCTGCTGCTATCTGAGGAGTNAAACGTACGTTAAGAGCTTTCTTGTGCAATTTTGTTAAGCGGAAGCGGAAAATTTTTTTTAACGCAATTCGCAGTTCAGTTCGTTGACTTACCCCGCATATTATAATATTCGATTGTCGGGTTCTGGTTTGCTATGAATTCAGCTACAGTGAGTGCATGTGAAAGCCTTTTAAAATCACTGCAAGCTGTTTCTTAAGAACATATGTATGTACCATGTGGGGTTACAAATTTACTAGGATGTCACTGTAAGACTGCTCTGTCAGTCTGGAGAACTCCATAAAAGCATTGGTAAACAGCTAGCGGTGATGCAGTATTATAAAAGGAAGTGCCGGTAATACATTTTGGAAATGTTTGTCGCGGTATATTTTCTGCTGCTATCTGAGGAGTATATTATCGTATAACTTAAAAGTTGATTTCATGAAGGAAAACCAATCGTACAGAAATCGTAGTATTGGATATTTTTTGTGCATAAGAGTGCGACGTAAAATTATAAGTTTACTTATTTTCTTGAAATTTTTGCAATAAATTCTGGAAACTATTGGAGCGTCCAACACAAACGAGTTGCGCGATAGTTAACAAGCAACCGAATCGGAATTGCTGCGGTTTAGGTGTTTACAAAGTTGCGTAATAAACTATGATTCATATTNCGTAAGAGTGCGACGTAAAATTATAAGTTTACTTATTTTCTTGAAATTTTTGCAATAAATTCTGGAAACTATTGGAGCGTCCAACACAAACGAGTTGCACGATAGTTAACAAGCAACCGAATCGGAATTGCTGCGGTTTAGGTGTTTACAAAGTTGCGTAATAAACTATGATTCATATTTGTACAAAAGATAACAGCACTCGTTACAACTCTTTAAAACCATGTTTACGGTGTACATATTTTCCTGTTTCTGAAATAATGAGATGATTACATGTGGCGTTACAAGAACGTAGCTGCACAAACATCCAGCAAATAATGTGCCATCAATAGGTAACACAATATATATACATTTTTTTTTTTGGTTGCGTTTACAAATGCTCGCAATTGCAGCAGTTGTAGCAGAGATTCGGAAATACGCTTGTGTATTCGCCGTCCTCCGGTATTTTAAGCAGCTGCTAGTTATTTAATTCTCGTAGTAGCTTAAAGTTGTACGTTGNTGGTTGCGTTTACAAATGCTTGCAATTGCAGCAGTTGTAGCAGAGATTCGGAAATACGCTTGTGTATTCGCCGTCCTCCGGTATTTTAAGCAGCTGCTAGTTATTTAATTCTCGTAGTAGCTTAAAGTTGTACGTTGCTTTTTTTACGATAATATTGCTGTCCTTGTTTTGACACGAACGCAGAATAAATACCTTCTCAATTATAAGTGTACAGAAACCCAAAAGCTTCGTGCATCTCGAAAATTGGCCACACACCATGGAAAGATGACTGAAGACCGTGACAACACCCAAAGACGAGAAAAAAGTAGACGTCTACAACACGCTGTAGCAAATAAAACACGAGGCCCACGTACATAACGTCAAGAGGCCAATCAACAATGGCGAGTCCTTTCATTGAAGGAAACGCCTCGTTGTTTCACTGACGTGTGATGTTATGGGCTGCCTTAATGGAAGCTGCAAAACTATATTTGAAAGAATATGCTAGATGTAAAACTGAGGGAAATCAGCGTTTCGTCAGTGATGGAGTTAGTGGGGAGGAAGACATTGCAAACAGATTTCGCACTATGAAAAATGAGTGAAAAAGTTGCGCGAGATATAAAAACCTTGCACGAGAATTTCTCGCACAAAATAGTGCGCAAAGCGCATCTTGCTTGAAGTGAAGCGACAGAGCGAGCAAGACGATGCAAGTTACACGGATATAATTAGCCTATTGGTCCTTCTATGCTGTTCATGTGCCTTGTTGTACACCAACCACAGGGGTGAAAGAAAATCATAATCTGAGGTATGCGAATAGGAATACAGGAAAAGAAAACATTGTTAAATCACGTAAAGCACCCATTTTTTCGCGCAACCATTGTGCATTTGTTACTGAAATGTTTTCAAAACAAAAACTTTTATTTTTGGTGCGAAAGCTTGATCATATACCTTGTTCAAGATAGCACCTTTATATTTTTTATTGTAACGCCATGGCTGTTTGGTACTCGCCGGGGCTATCAACTAATTCTGTTGGTAGATATTATTTATCTTTAAAGCTACTCGTGAGTTCGTTTCGAACGATTTGTTTTTGTACGAGATATCGCACGAAACTTACCTTGCGTCATGTGAAACCAGCTTAAATGAAAACCCGAGTAACGTTCTTCCAGGAAGCGGATAAATATNAAAACTTACCTTGCGTCATGTGAAACCAGCTTAAATGAAAACCCGAGTAACGTTCTTCCAGGAAGCGGATAAATATGCCAAAAACGTTAATTGAACTTCACAAGGTTTTGGAAGTCAACAAAGAAAAATTAAGATATACAGCAATCCTGAATAACGGATTTTGCCATACTGATATATTTATTTTACACAATAAGTTTCACGGCAATGGCATGAACAGATTTACGGCGCAAGTTCTAGTAAAATATGTATTTAAAAAGTTAGTCAAACCAATTATGTAGAATTCCCCTTTCTTGGTTATTCTATATTACTAACTTCCAAAAGCTTATAGAATGCGATTAACGTTTATAGTGTCTATATACACCCCACGCACTCTTAAGGCGTAACATGACATATTCTATCGTACCCAGGAGGTTATTCTTAATTGTCGCCACTTAACACTTAATGTATTCTCTGTATATACAGTTATGCTTTTTAGAAATANCAGGAGGTTATTCTTAATTGTCGCCACTTAACACTTAATGTATTCTCTGTATATACAGTTATGCTTTTTAGAAATATTGTATGAAATAGGAAATTATTTTAAGGGTAAAATTGGCACAAGCATCAGAAAATAAGCTACTGCGTTATCTGATATTAGTGAAACCTATGAAAAACAAAATATTGTACATCATCAATAATGGGGCCGCGGTGGTGTAGTGGTTAGACTACTCACTTCTACCTNCAGGAGGTTATTCTTAATTGTCGCCACTTAACACTTAATGTATTCTCTGTATATACAGTTATGCTTTTTAGAAATAGTGTATGAAATAGGAAATTATTGTAAGGGTAAAATTGGCACAAGCATCAGAAAATAAGCTACTGCGTTATCTGATATTAGTGAAACCTAGGAAAAACCAAATATTGTACATCATCAATAATGGGGCCGCGGTGGTGTAGTGGTTAGACTACTCACTTCTACCTAGGC
>NQII01008000.1:4087-38890 GCA_002778355.1 Clitarchus hookeri | reverse complement strand
GGGGGGGGGGGGGGGGACGATTTCTCGTGGGGTCATTCCGGGATTTTCGCATGTGGGAATCGTGCTGGATAATTCCGCTGGCCAGCGGGTTTTTTCAGGGATCTCCCGTTTCCTCAACCCTTTCATTCCGGCACTGCTTCATACTAACCTCATTTCACTCCCATCGGCTCTTAAGAGCTCACTCATTCAGCAATCATTTCTGTAGACAAGTACTATAGATTGTCCGAAAATTTTGTATTTTTAATTTTTTTACTACATTACCAACAAACTTTTGTACTTGTGTGTATATATATATGTATATATATATATATACATATAAACATATTATATATACACATAGGTTGGGGCTGAATTCGACCGACAAGCTTCGTGAGGTTATTATTTATGCAAAATCAAGTGGCAAATATATAGGACACTTTGTACTTAATCTAAATATTAAGGGCAAATAAGTCCCTAAAAAGGGAAATCCTGGAATGTATTATTTTGAAATATCGGAAACCAGATGAGATGAAATTATAATTTGGGGATATAGTTTTGTGTTATCGGGATCTTCAACCTAAGATCAAACTCAAATTAATGGGACTCTCCGTTATGAAAATAACAAGAGGCGTTGGGGGGGGGGGTCACCCTCTTATTGATGGCAACTTCGTTACCATCGGGAATTATGAACGTTTGTTGCTGCTTTATTGAGCAGTATGCAACAAGGGGACCAGCTTTGTTTCGAATTTTATACTGATCAACAAACCAGCATAAAAAGGTCCATAATTCCTGAGGGTAACGAAGTTGCCGGCAATAAGAGGGTGGTTACCCCTGTTATTTTCTTAACGGGGAGTGCCATTAATGTGAGTTTGCTCTTAAGTTGAAGATCTCGATAACATAACACAATGTTCCGCCAAATATACCTTTATATCACTTGGTTTCCGATATTTCGCAAAAATACATTCCAAAATCTAAATTTCAGGGAGTTATTTCGCCCTTAATATTTATTTTAGGTACAAAGTGTCTTATGTATTTGTTACTTTATTTTGCATTCAGAATCAGCCAACTAAGTTTGTCGGTTGAATTCAGCCCTACATGATACATAATCATTTAGTTGTTTCAAAAACTGTTAAAGAAACCAATTCACTAAAGGCATTTAACTAAAAATATTAGTCAGTAGTTTCACAAACACGGTATTTAAACATTTTACCGCATTTTTAAATTGGTTTATTGTCAAAGTAATTGCATAATTTAGTCGTCATATCAAGTCCAACATTAAAAAACTTTTGAATGAATATCAAGGGAACATCAACTAAAAGAAAAATGATTTCTTTCTTATTTAGCTTTAAGACTCACCCCGACGAATAAGCAAACCGAATGCTTTTTATATTATTTATTTGCTTGTGTATTTGCCCGTAAAGCTAGGTTTCATCTGCCATACAGAAAATCTTTTTTCTTGTGTCGTTATTCCAGTTTCAGAAAAATAATTGAAAATTTTTGATTATAAAAAAATTACATTTCATAAGTGGTTTTATATTTTTGTGTCTAATTTTCATTGATTTATTATTGGCTAGTTGCAAAAATATTGATAAATTAAAAATATATTCCTGACTTTTTACAATTAGTCGATTAGAAAAAATGGAGATTATAAACACAAAATTTCAACAACCAGTTAAATGAAAATTTTACATTACCAGACATTTTCCATCATTACTATGAAACCGAATTTATTTCATGAAAATGAAAATTTCCTGCGAGAGAGGTAAATCGAGGCGTAAGGTTCCCGCCTACCTAGCGGTTTTTTTCCGCATTTGAGGCCGAAATGCGCTGGAGCTATAAGGGCGACACTACACTGGCTTCAAGTGCGTCATCGCCACTAAGTGCAAGGCTCTCACCTGGCGCACAGTGTCCTCGTCGCACTGCATTTACCTATGGGACTTTTGGCGGTGACCCTATTATTTTATTGGCGGGAAATCTTTGAGGAAGTTCAATGCAGGACCCTTGAGAAGTTTTGTATGTATCTGGTGCGTATATTTTGAGAGACAGTATTTGCAAAAGCCATTTTGGAGCACTAAAAAATGGTGTTTCTAATGTGCGTGACGTCTTGAAAGCACTCAGTAACCCTTGCCTGAAGTGTGTGTTCTAATGGTGTTTCTAATGTGCGTGACGTCTTGAAAGCACTCAACAGCCTTCGTCTGAAGAGTGTGTGCTTTTCGTAGATCAGCACATTGTTCGCACTTTAATAATTCGTATAAAAACGAGTATTTTAAACACACTGCAACGCNGATCAGCACATTGTTCGCACTTTAATAATTCGTATAAAAACGAGTATTTTAAACACACTGCAACGCATTTTAAGCGCCAGGTAGGCGGGAGCCAAGTATTTCGTTTTTCTTGTTTTAGGCCACCGCACAGTGTCTTACTCCAGAGTACGGCGGGCTGCCTGCCTTTCTGCTGTAAGGGGCGAGTGCTGAAGCTCAACTGCCCTGCCTTCAAGCGCCTTTCCTTTCTCCACTTTTCCATTTCTCCACTCCTCCTTCCTTGGTTGCATAAATATTACATCAGGCTATCTCTTCAGATTTACATCTCTTCTCTCATTTAACGTGTCAGCATGGTTAAATATTGATAAATAGCTCTTCGCTGTGAAATTACCTGTGACTNATCTCTTCTCTCATTTAACGTGTCAGCATGGTTAAATATTGATAAATAGCTCTTCGCTGTGAAATTACCTGTGACTCGTGGCCAAAACTTGTAACTTGAGTGTCAGATATGAAAAAGGGCTCACTTAACTGTACAGCGCAAAAAAAAAAATTTGGCCTTAAAAACGTCTTTGTTTCCTCTTGGTATTAAATACTCTACCAGAATTTTCATATCTTTAAAACATTTGACATATTTTTCATGTCAGTAAGCTTAGATACACATGAATGCAAAGTAGATGTTAAAATAATTAGCGAATATTATTTTGGTTCAACGAAATACGTTTTAGTAACCACCCTCTTCAAAATACATTTTCTTCTGAAATGCTTTTGAAATTTTCGATTTTGTAATTAATTTAGAAAAAAAAGGGTTTACTGATAAAATTCTTAATAGTTTGTCGAAATTTTTTTTAAACAAGCACAGTATAGTTCAAGAACGACCTTAAAAAGTTAAGCCGTGTGAAAATACGGATATGTCTAGCAAAAATTCATTTAACGTTTCTTCAGTAAGAAAAAAATGTTTGATGCCCCAATTNTAAAATAATTAGCGAATATTATTTTGGTTCAACGAAATACGTTTTAGTAACCACCCTCTTCAAAATACATTTTCTTGTGAAATGTTTTTGAAATTTTCGATTTTGTAATTAATTTAGAAAAAAACGGTTTACTGATAAAATTCTTAATAGTTTGTCGAAATTTTTTTTTAAACAAGCACAGTATAGTTCAAGAACGACTCTAAAAAGTTAAGCCGTTTGAAAATACGGATATGTCTAGCAAAAATTCATTTAACGTTTCTTCAGTAAGAAAAAAATGTTTGATGCCCCAATTTTGGGGCCGCAGAGATGTACCAATTAAAATAATCGTCTCTCACCAAGGCAAACTGGCATTTGATTCCCAATGGGTCACCCAACTTTTCGTATTGGGGATGTCAGTGTTGGCCGTCTGGTTTTCTCAGGGCTGTACTATTTTCCCCATTCTTGCATTCCACCGCTGATCCATGTTCACCTTACTTGACCCTCGTCTAGCTGTTAAGCTCTGACAGAAACTTATCATCTCAGCTAGACCCGCAGTTACAGCGACTTCAGGCTATGGTTCATGACATACGAACAGATCAACGTGTTTTTATTATCTGTAGTGTAATTTTGTATTCCGTCATGGAACACGCATTTTTTTTAGAGATAAATTCAAGGGTGCTGCAAGAGTAAGTTAGATTTACTATGGGCTGTTCGCGAACAACGCCCANATGTTCACCTTACTTGACCCTCGTCTAGCTGTTAAGCTCTGACAGAAACTTATCATCTCAGCTAGACCCGCAGTTATAGCGACTTCAGACTATGGTTCATGACATACGAACAGATCAACGTGTTTTTATTATCTGTAGTGTAATTTTGTATTCCGTCATGGAACACGCATTTTTTTAGAGATAAATTCAAGGGTGCTGCAAGAGTAAGTTAGATTTACTATGGGCTGTTCGCGAACAACGCCCACNTTTTTTTAGAGATAAATTCAAGGGTGCTGCAAGAGTAAGTTAGATTTACTATGGGCTGTTCGCGAACAACGCCCACAGTTGGAAGTCCTGCACAAACACTACTTTTCTAACCATTTGTGTGCTGCCGATATATGTAAAATTGACAATGAGACGGACCAGATCACTTTATTCTTGCATCGGTCAACTGAACGTGTGAAATTGTAAACGTAAATGTGTTGCTAATACGTCAAATCTTACCATTTTGTGCGCAAAACTATGGTGCATTGAGTAAAATATATTCAGTGCCCCCATATTGAAAAATTAACATTTTAATAACATGTCAAAACAGGAACTACTTTTTTTGGGTGACTGCCAACTTTACTGAGTGCAAGGTGGTGTTTTAGTTAAAATGTGCGTCGACATGGGAAGTGGCCTTTTTTAATATTTGCTCATTAAACAGTGAAATAAATTTAAATTAATGGGATATTATAGGTAAAGCATTGCGTATAATTTTTCTAGACTTCTTATGCAATAGTAGACGATTAATGAACACCGTAGTCAATCTACATGCGAGAAGTTACAAGCCGTTTTGTGCTCCCAATATTCAAAGGTTATACATAGGGCTCAATACGATAGTAATATATTAAAAAATAATCATTACGTATGTTACTCTTACTAAAAACTGTTTCTTGCGTGACATCACTTGGGAACGTATCTAACACACATATTTCATCGCAACGCAACTCTCCAGGATTTTTGTTACATGTGCTGTGACCAAAAATTTACTGAACAGAAATACTATCTTAAGTACTCCGAAACTAGAGAAAAAAATAGTGCTCTTAATGTACAGAGTCACCTTGATGCGTGTGTTGCTTTGGTGAATCGTGTCACTCCATATTCGTGCAAAAAGAGGAGGTGTGTTCAGAAGTGTCACATCCTGGTAAAATACATACTATACATAGTACGTCCCTACAGCGTGTGTGANAGAGGAGGTGTGTTCAGAAGTGTCACATCCTGGTAAAATACATACTATACATAGTACGTCCCTACAGCGTGTGTGATGCCACGTATAGACTGTTCATGGTAAACTGAGCATTTTAAAAATTCCTGCCAAAGATCTAATTTTCCCCTCATTTCGTATTCTTCCGTGATATGTTAAATTTGCATTGCCTTGGACCACATGCCTTTATTCACGTGCCAGTTAAGTGAAAACGTAAAACTGTTGAAGACCCACATCTGTTACGAACATGCCATTTCGTAATCTATTAAGCAGAAAAGTTCCAACTTAATTAGTCATAAATTTAAACATTAAACTCACTAACATCAAGTCTTGGAACCATTTTCCTTAATTCGGTACTAACTTTACAGGTAGCCTGCATGTCAGTGTTTCAGGTAGCGTACGATGGAATTAACGGCCAGTGATTTTATTTTCAGAGGTTGATTTCAAAAGTGCTTAATTTACCGTGAACAGCCTATACGCTTGATGATCGTGTTTCGCGAACGCGATCAGATACTTCGTCTTCAAATAGCTGCAAAGTTAAAAATTCCCGTTTATCTACGGACATTTTTGCGAAAATATGCTTTTGATCCACGGATACACGGCGTGTAATAACAGAAAACGGAACATATATCTGCACATAAAAAGTGCGGAACCTCGCATTATTCACAGTAGTTTCGGGTGTCGAGGAAGAACGTTGCCAAGTCTTCCGCACATGTACCTTCAAACCTCACAAAGTTGGACAAACTACCTGCAATAGGCATCAACTCTCCAAATACTTCATTATTANACATGTACCTTCAAACCTCACAAAGTTGGACAAACTACCTGCAATAGGCATCAACTCTCCAAATACTTCATTATTACCAAAAACTAAAAAGTAGAACGCACGAGTTTTTTAAACCACTTTCCTCCATGCACCCTTTTTAGATTCGTGACTGAATTACTGAGCGGATATACTTTGGTTTTGTGTTGATATCCCGCTTCATCATAAACATATTTAGACTCTTTTATTTTATATTTTTTTTGCAGGAAAATAGTGAATGGTGAAAATTAAACTTTTCTTTGTAGTAAAATTACTTAAAAACTGCAATAACAGGCAATTAACTAGTATATTTACGCTTTACGCATATAAATATGATAAACAATATATTAATTTTAGATCAAAAACGCCAACGAAAAACAATAGAACATAAAAAACCCAGTATAAACACCAATAATACTTCGCAACAAAAAACACAAAACCAACAATAATCACCAAAAACCCGATTGACAATAGAACTACAAAGAATTGATCACAGTACCGAAAAGTATACATGGAACAACCAAATACTACTAAAAACACCAAGGATAGTTTTCAAGAAATTACACAAAACAAACGAAAACCACTAAGGAAAACAAATTTTCGACCACCTGTCATTCATCAAGAAGAAAGATTGGAATCTAAGCTTGACTATATAAGAAGTACTTTACTTAGTTGAATATTTCACATCATTATTATTGATTGGGAAATTCACAGTAATTTCCGTGAATTCCCCATAACTTGTGTACAATTTACAGCAAATCCTTAACTGTTAAAACGGAGTGTTCGTAATTTCACGAAGATTTCTGGTTACGTTTCACCAGTATTCCGTAATAATACGGACATATCTTGAATCAGTATGCATTTGCAACTNCGAAGATTTCTGGTTACGTTTCACCAGTATTCCGTAATAATACGGACATATCTTGAATCAGTATGCATTTGCAACTGCTCTGATGCACCTGCTTTCGGTATTATAACGCTCAGCATCACGGTTTTCAGCAAATGTCACACACTTTAAATCGGAATGTTTTAATGTTGACTCATTGCCAGTTGAAACTCCGCCACCCATAATCTGTGGAAAATAAATCACAAATAACTTCAGCCAAAAGAAATACGGTAATTCAAACACAAGAAAATCAGTTGTTTGTAGGTGATTAACAAAAAAGTGTCGGGATTGAAACTACAATTCAGTCTGCAGTCCGGCGTGAAAAAANCAGTTGTTTGTAGGTGATTAACAAAAAAGTGTCGGGATTGAAACTACAATTCAGTCTGCAGTCCGGCGTGAAAAAAATTAAATACAATATAATTTTGTATTTCAACAAAATAATACATACACATACAATGTTTTCAATATGGTTAGTATCTAAAATTCGTCCGAAAAGTAAGTCATAATACAACCAGTCCTCTTACCAACTTCTCTGCTTCACGTTTGGGGAAAAATACTTGCGTGCTACGTATATCAAAGAACATATAGTGACAAACGGCAATACAACTTCGCCATGGGACCGTTATCTATGCTCTCGGAGTATATGAATATACTGCGCGTGTTGTAATTGTATTGCCGAAATTTTATTGCCAAAATTGCNCAGTTGTTTGTAGGTGATTAACAAAAAAGTGTCGGGATTGAAACTACAATTCAGTCTGCAGTCCGGCGTGAAAAAATTAAATACAATATTATTTTGTATTTCAACAAAATAATCCATACACATACAATGTTTTCAATATGGTTAGTATCTAAAATTCGTCCGAAAAGTAAGTCATAATACAACCAGTGCTCTTACCAACTTCTCTGCTTCACGTTTGGGGAAAAATACTTGCGTGCTACGTATATCAAAGAACATATAGTGACAAACGGCAATACAACTTCGCCATGGGACCGTAATCTATGCTCTCGGAGTATATGAATATACTGCGCGTGTTGTAATTGTATTGCCGAAATTTTATTGCCAAAATTGCATTGTCGTTTGCCTTTATATGTATTTTTCCTGTTACTACACATAATACTAGAGCATTTTGCTCAGTGGTGAAGTAGGGGTGTCAATGAGACGACTGACAACTGTAATCGGGGTTTATTTTGCGTTCTGGGCAAAGGTTTTATCCTAACCACATCCTTCATTTTTCTGCATTGGTAATATTTTCAATCTGCAACAAAATAATTTACAATGGAATGCAATGCATTTTTTTTCCTGGTGCTTTCTTATTGACCAACTATGGATAACGGATTTTCTACCGTTTGGTTGAGTGGATTTCTTTTAACTGAAGTAGTTAGTGGTTTCGTTTCTACAAATTCCGCATGGAGCAGTTGAAGCTGGCGATCAGTAAACATTAACTGATCTCGATGTAGAGTGCACGGGATGGACGACGTCGTCTGGTGTTATGATGCCGATAACAATCCCCAGCTGTTCTCGTGAGGTCGCGTACTTCTTTGTCTGGAAAACTCTAGCGAGGTGGCGCAGTGGTCAACTTTCGGACTCGCATTCGGGAGAGCCTGGGTTCCAATCCCGGTCCGGCGATCCTGATTTCGGTTTTCCATCGTCTCCCACAGATCACTCCAGGCGAATTCCGGGACGGTTTCCTTACCACCGGCCATGGCCGATTCCTGCCCTGTCCCTGCTTCTCTGAGCAACTTGCTACGCCTCTAATGACCTCGCTGTCGACGAGAGACGTCAAACCCTTCCTACCTACCTACTTATATTTGGTACTCAGAGTTCATATCAGTCATCTCTCGAGCCGTAAAACATTTCATGATCCCGCGAATGGAAACAGTGACCGACTGATGTTCAGTGAAGACCCAGAATGCTGTTAGTATATGTAGCTGGCGCATTTGGAGATACTTGCTGCCTATATGACCCCGTGAGTCGTACGGTTCTTTAAACAGTGATCATGGAGTTTGTTCGACAGTCATTTCGCATCCCTCTATAACATTTGCTTGCTTGCTACATCAAAGATATGACACGTTGTGTAAGTACTGCGCTGTATGAAGTATTGCGAAGGCTGTTTGCGATCAAATTAGCACGTTTGTAAGCGATGCTAAGTTTCTACTTTCAGCACGTTGTTGTCGTATCTTTCCGCATACCTGACAAAATAAACACTGCCATTTGACTTTAGTATTTACATCAGCTGGCTCATATATCCACTACATACTCATTAAATAAAGAACGAAATGTAACAAATATTAAAATCAGCACTATTTACACATGCACTTTGATTTCAGTAAATAATACTTGTTTGTGTATATTGACTAATGTTCAGGATTCATTTTTTTAGATAATAATAATAATTGCTTTAACTGCGGTCAACACTTTCGAGGTCATAAGAAAATATGTTTGGTTTAGGCTGTCAACAGAATAGCAGAAGAGTTGGATTTTATTATTTTGCCCGTTGTAAAAAAACGCTAAACGTTTCGAACGTTCACCTTTTAAAGTTTGTCAAAAGATGAAACGCTTGCATACGTGTCATAAGCAATGCATGCTTTAGGATAATACGGTGTATTTACTCTTTCATAGAGAAAACTACATGCTTTAAACAAACGTTAAATTACCCAAGAATCTAGTTTGACAACATTTATGAGTAGAATTACAATGCATAAATACCTCACAATTCAATATTTCATTAAAAAATACCCACAATAAAATGCCGGGCGTTGCTGTTACATCACGACAACAATTTTAAGTAAACTCAATGGCTGATCAGAATGAATCAAAACATTTACAACATATTTCCACAGTAATATTTGTCGCTCGAATTAAGTTTCGTTAAAATTAGGCCAGCCACGCAGTTTTTAAAGAACATAACACTAACTTTTGGTATAGCCTACTGGTTAGCTTACGAAAAAAAATCACTTTTAGCTCATACAATTTACATGCCTGCACTGATATGAACGTAACGTCTTCGGAATACTAAAAAAACTATATGTAACTGATGACAATGGATTTCGTGAAACTGCACACACACACACACACATTTATCGCAGAATATAATTTTGCCTTAGATTACTAACCTTGAAGGCTAGTCGTGGAAGCTACGGTTTGATATATCAGCTCATTTAAATTAAACCGTTCAGACAGACGTAATAATACTGTTTAAACGTATTCCTAACACTCAAGGAACGTTTCACGTACAGTATAAAACATTTTCGTGGCGTTATTGTATCAAAACGGGTGACATAAGTGACGATGTATAGTATCGAATACTGGAAATAGCGTAAATACTACATAACACACTTTTAATTAGAGCTTCCAGAATTGCAACACAGATAGAAAGTAAAACAAAACACATTTACTAAGTTTCTTCACGTTTATTCGAGGTTGAAAGTTTATACCGACTTAAATTGCATGAAGTAGCACATGCAAAGTTTACAGACATTTTTTCTACAAGAAACTACTAGGCGATACAGCAGAAAGCAATAACACTTCATTCAGAACATGTATAGAAATGTTTTGTTTATTACGTCAATGAATATTTTATTTGAGGAGTTACAAACTGACACTTAAGATCACGTTGACCGCGTACAGATACTTTCTTGACACACGAGCGAGAACCGGAGCCGCGGTGGTGAAGTGGTCAGACTACTTGGCTCCCACTTAGGAGAACCGGATTCAATCTCCGACTGGGTCATTCTCGGATTTTCGCAAGTGGGAATCGTGCCGGACGATGCCACTGGTCAGCCGGTTTTCTCGGGGATCTCCCGTTTCCCCCGCCCAGTCATTCCAGTGCTGCTCCATGCTCACCTCAATCACCCTCATTGGCTCCCAAGACCTCGCTGTTAAGAGCCGCCCAAATCTCTTCACTCTTCGCTAGCGCGGACCGGAAAAAAGAACGAACTAATTTGAACGTTGAGCCAGCCAGGTAATGATTTGAAAGAGTCGGAAACATAAATGTTTTACAATCACACCAAATTTTATTCCAATTTGTTTAGGAAAAGAAGAAACTGAACTACAGATGGCACAAATTTGGAACCTTTCAACTAGCTAGACGTTAGAACATGGAACAACTTCTCGTAGTTCGCTGCCAACTTAAAACTTACCTGTGGGTATTGTGGACATTGCTTGCGTTAAAATATATGCAGTTGCGGGCAGTTACATTTTTTCACAGGTTGATTTAAAGTGTGTTCACTTTATCGTGAACCACCTATAACAAAAGTATCTAAGGGTAATAGCTTATAAAAAATTTAACGACCATATGTCAAATATTCTGGTGTAATAAACATGCATGCCCACTTGCGGTTTGTGTGATTCTGGGCCAGTATCCGAACGATATGAGAATGGATGTGCCTTGGGTGTGCGGTCGAGTTAGTTCAACACACGAGCGGCTGATCAGAAAGAAAGACTAACAATAAATGAGACTGTAAGTATCCAAAAACAATAATTCACCTTTAAAGCTTATGAGATTATTGTTGAAGATGATTTTGAAATACAGGTTTGTAATTACTTCGTGTTTTCCGTGTATCACAAGCATTTTAAATTTCTGCTAACATAAAAACATCTTATTTTTGGTTACATTGAAATTTTACATATATTATAAATATAACNAAACATCTTATTTTTGGTTACATTGAAATTTTACAAATATTATAAATATAACTTATAATATTTTATTTTAAATTTATATGAATAAAACATAGAGAAAATAATTGTGTTGGTAATTCGTAGCAATAAATAATTCTCATTCAAATTATTCTTTTATTAAACTTTATGAGCACAAATGCGGTTTGTCTTCCTTATAGTATCATTTTCTAGACTTTGTTAAGCTTAGTTTGTATGTATGAGACAGAGAAATAGCATGAATGCAGAATTTTAGCAGAGCTTCAGAAATGTTGGAGGTAACTATGAATGGACTGCATTAATTTAACTCGCACATTTTCAACATGGTAAACGGCTTTCCAAAAGCAGCTGTACTGTGCATGACGGAAAAGAAAAATATTGAAATCACGTGTTGAATTATTTTACGAAGCCGGAGCCGTTTACTTGAGAGTTCCTGCTCCCGTAAACGGTTTGCGTGCAACGAAAAACTTTTTCAAGCCATGGTGAAGTGGCTTTCGTGTCTCGCATAAAGTACTTAATGGCCACTATACATGATATGAGTTACAATCTCTCCTTCGAGGCGCCACCCGATCGTAATGAAACACCGCAACTCCTTCTTACCAAGTAGCATGTAAATATCAACTTTACTTCACAAAACCTGTACTATGAGATAAACTAGTTACGTTAAACTAAGATAAATAAAGTAGCATGCACGAGTCATTTTTTTTATGTATGTTGTTTTATGGGAAGATTTCTATCCACTTAAATATTACTTTCAAACATAATCACGAGAATGATAATGCATTACGTAATGTGGCTATTTTTCCCGAGCTGCCTGCGTCATTTCTCACTAACAACCATACGATTTAAAGGCAAGAAATTTTTTCAAGAGTACGAAAGTATTTTACAATATTGTTACGAAACCTAAACATTTCGGTCCATTTTAAGCTAGGCGCATGATATTAGAAAATATAAATTGCAAAATAGGCAGGTGAATAGTAGTTCAATCGGGTGATTGTGTATTTTTTGATACTATTAAAGTATATTTTAATTTTATAACGCCATCAACAAACACGACGACGTAAGCCTGCATGAACTAATATGTGACTGCGCCGCCAGAATTTTAAATGTGTTTACTGTGGTTTCTGCTAGTACGATTAAGTAATTAATGGCATTTTCGAAGTGATTTCAGCGTCTGTGTTCGCTTGTACTGTCTAGAACCCAGACGTGGCGTCGGATATAAAGCAACAAAGCCGTTTTCCAGTGAAATATGCAATATGTAAACACAAATTGAGCTTACTTCATATTTATTGAATATGTAATGTTCATTGTGCGCCATCAACTAATTGACGAAGGTTAGTTTAAATATAATAAAAATATCGTGAAAACCTCATCACCCTAGTTGAGGGAATATATCGTTGAAGAACACATGCTTACAGAATATACTCCCCAAGCATGTTGCGAATGCGAAGGGTTCGGAATGTTTCGTTTTAAAGCAACGCAGTAGAAATAAAACCTTATTTCCATATTTATCTAGATCAGTGTGCTTAATATACTACATTTTACACATCTGAAGTTTGGGTAATGAGAGATGTGTTTCTCATCTAACGCGTTGATTTATCTCTGACTAAAATTAATAAAATGTATTAAGATTTACACAGTAATTATTATCTGGCAAAATGCACCCAGCTTAGACAGAATGACTTACTACTCAGCTACAATGGATTGTTGTCTTACGCGCTCTAGCTGTTCAAGTTACTTCAGTGAATTTTACATGACAGTTAAGTTGTGGATGAGAAGTATAATGATTATATATGGGTACCGTCCTCTTATAGTCCCTACGGTTAGTTAGGTGTGATTAGACAAATGTGGCATAACGTTACTGCTGCGAGAGCCTAAAAAAGAAAACTGTGAGTGTATGTTCAGCACAGTTTCTGTTAAGATTTGTTTCCGAACATCTTGTTTGTGTTTCAATAAAGCCATCTCGAAACAAGCCCTAAGTACTTTGGGCATAGTTACCAAGCGTTACAAAGTATATGACGAGGGCTATAGTAGGAGTTTTGAAATATTCCCTTCTCTCTCAGAACCGATACAACTCGCACGTAGTCCTCGGTAATACTTACAGTAACCAGTAACAATGATCGCAAGTTGCATGTAACATCGATAGTCAAAAAAACCCTCAGTGTATTTGATGCACTGGGAGAAAGGTTTGATCCAGCCTACAAAATATTTTTCGTATAGAGCCAAAAATATATTTAGCTACCCTAGCGAATCATTTTGTTGGGTAATCAAAACTTGTAAACCAACGAAATTTATTTTGTTCATATAACAAAATACACGCTCGAATGAACCAAACCTCTGCGTTGGGCGAACAGAAATTATACTGTCGACAAAATATTTAGTTGAATCCACTGTTTATATTTTTTGTTGGACCACTCATTTGATTGCCTTTGTTCAAAAATACAGGTCAAAAGTTTGTTGGTATTTTTTGCCACAGGATAGTATCAGTGGTTGTTAGTGCATTCATTGGTGCTTAATATTGGAATATACATAGTAATAAAACAAGTTCAACAGGTAACTGTGAAGTAAAGCTGTCAAACTTGAAATAGTTACTTGCGCACGTGGTCCAGTATTCGAATTGTATGTATTTAGAAACGTTAATATCTCGTCAATAGTAGCTTTACATAAAGTTGCTAGAGCGCGAACGACCAACCTAAACCGTTTGATGTACCTAGAACCAAAAAAATATTTCGTTTCATCAACCAAATCGTTGTTTGGGGCAACCAAACGAGAACAACAAAATAATAATGTGGTTTCAACAACAAAATATTTTATTGCTCCTATACAAAAAAAAATGTATTCTGTTGCGCCAAACAAACTTGGATTCAACAAATTGTTTTTCTCAGTGCGGTGATAGCTTGACGTGTACAGTCGACATCATACATTTTCAAACGTTTGGAACATGAACTCTTTAGTGTAAACCAATAATAAAAACCTAAAATGTGATAGAAAATACCGTACTGATTAATGCTGATAGTAACTTCGCTTAGCTGATTTAACTAGTTGTAATTAAAAACCATTGTATTGGTAATATCTGCATGGCAAAACCACACAAAATATGTCACGATTAGCTATATGACTATCTGATTGCTCCGTCGCTGTTAGGTTTCGTTATGTTCTAGCTGTGACGGGAAGATGAAATAGGTTCATTAACAAATGGTCGCCATCACATTACAGATGCGAGCACTGTTTGGAGAGAGCACGGAAAATCACCGCGCTAGCGTGTATAAACTCCAAATAGCATTTTGAACTCCATTAACAGTGCAGTATAAATATGTGGACCAAAGGATAGGAGAAATATATTGCTGCGTAAATGATGCACTTAGTCGACCGCTTTTGAAGGCCTTTACTTAACGCGTGATTGAATCGTTGCACACTTCTAGCGACTGTACAGGTTCCGTATATTCGCCAAATTTTTCATTTACGCTCTGTATCATGTTAATGAATGCACAGCGGTTTTGCCTACATGAAGTAATTTACGTAAGCCTATCAGCTGCGCGTTTTTTTTACAACATTATGTATTAAAATTAATTTTTATAATAAAAAATGTGTTTAATGCTAATTTTTTAATAACGTACTCGAATATGTGTATATTAAGAGACCATAAAAATAACACAATAAAACGCAGTTCATCATAGATATTTGAAAAGTCTTGAGAGGGAAAAGATAGCCGGTTTGCAAACGTTCATAAAAGTACAAAATTATTACATTTATTTTAATAAAAGTTTTAAAAATATAAGTAGCAAAGTTTTAATTGAAAACATTTTCCTATCTGACTTTTATTAATGGCGTTTACACCGCATGTTTTAAACAAAAAAATTATTTGTTTCCTTATGGTTACCTTTTGAGAACACGCTTTTCTCGTCACAGAATTTTCAAAAAAACATTTTAGATATTCCTAACAGTGGTTCCGTAGTATTTTATTTTAAGCTAATTTTATGTATTAAGTTTACGTTTATCTCAAAACGCACTCTGTTTTAAAAATAAATTTCTGGATAAAAGTTGTGTTACTATTATTGCAGTGCCTTACTTTGAAAATCTCGGCAGTTTTCACGATATGAAAATACTGTGCTGCAAAATATATTTTAAAGAATCCGATCCTAAAATGGAGCGCTGTGCCAAAATGCTATCATATTATGTACGAAAATCACGACATTTGTACGTAAGAATTGGACTTGAGTTTAATAATCTCAAAGCGCGAAGCCTTAATATATTTAAAACTTGCAACGCCGTCACAGCGTTGCAAGGTGGGCTACAATTAAATATATTTTCCGTAGTTCTTCAAAATATAAATAAAGATTATGTGTTATGAGTGACTTATTTTCGAACTTTCGACCATGTGTACATCAATTTCAGTTGCCAAGAGCTATAAAGTCAACAGCATTTTAGTCTATTTACAAGAACATACTAAACTTCACGTGAAATCCCCTTTTAAAATGAGCCCTCATATTTACATTTTGGGCATTAGTTCCGTTTAGTTTTTTTTTAATTCGATGAAAACAGAGTGCATTTATTCGATTACTTAGAACAATATTTTTTCATGTGTATTTGACACTAGCTGTTATTCGGAACGAATGTACTGTACTACAGGTCAATAAATCACTCATAGTAAAAAAAAATTGAGACTTCTTTGCTTGTTAGGATTTGGTACTTGAAACTACCTTTCGCCAACTCCGAAGATACATTAATACTCGCGATTATTTAATTTTGTCTACACCAACAAATGATATGATTCGCCTCTCGATGTATCAATTTGAAACTTTACTTTCACGAACTCTGAAGGTAACAGTAATATTCCTCATTCTTAAATTTTGACTACTCCAACAAGTGATATGATTCGCCTCTCGATGTATCTATTGGTTCACCTCGGACAAAGAGCGATGTGGGGCACACCCCAGGCATGACGTCGATGTCTCTTTGAAAGCTAAAAATGTACACGCTACGAGAATCAATTGATCAGCGCTTCATGCATTTAAAGCTCATTGCAATAACCGTATAGAATAAAAGGGATCCATTACGTTGATTGGTCCGGAACACATTATGAAGGGCGCACGTTTTGTTTTGTAATGTATGTGGGCTAGGGTGGTGATGTTGGCCAAGGGTGGGTTGGCGGGAGTGAGAAAGAGGTTGCTTTCAAAACGTACCGCCCGAACCAGTCAGGGGAGTACAAAACTGCGTGCACCGTTCTGTTGGCGCTGTGATGACTCATTTTGTTTTTGGCTTCCCCTCGAAAAATTGCCATCCACGTATTTTGATACCTTTTTTTTTTTTTTTTTTAAAATAAACCGCGTGTGGTGAAACAATCCCCAAGCAAAAATAACACGCATAATGGAGAAAATTTGTTGCTCTTCGTGGAAAAAAGACGTAGATTTAACGGTACACACCTGAACAAAAAAAAACGGCATTTCATTAAACCACATTGTGATAGTTAGCTATTTCTGTGGTGACACTTTCAGGACTGGCTTCAGAGGAACCCATGGTTGGTTCGTTGTTCAGCTTTGTAAANTAGCTATTTCTGTGGTGACACTTTCAGGACTGGCTTCAGAGGAACCCATGGTTGGTTCGTTGTTCAGCTTTGTAAACATGTGCTGGTGATGTAATGTATTTTACTGCTTAAAGTTAATTTTCATCTCAGTGAAAAATCTATGTAGACAATGAAGTTCCTGCTTCAACTTTACTTACAACTATTATTAGAATCTTTAAATTTGCAATTTAAGAGAACGTAATGATTAACATTCGATCACGCGTATAAGCTCAAATATGTTTTTGCAGGCAAATATTCAATGCAAATCTTTATCTCTGTAACAAATAGCACCAAACAATTAAAATCAATTAAAAAAAAAATTTTTGTTCAAAGAGACTATTCAACTTATTTTACCTCTGTTACTTAAAGTTATTTATTTACTTAAAAATATCGTAAAAATTAAAATGATTTAACTTTTAACTCTACAGGATAGTTTTGGCAACATGTAATATGAAGCACTGGTATTCCGTAGTAACGAACATTTTTCAGCATATATGACAATTATGAATTACGTAATTTATTTTCTTGGCTTAGTATGAGAGAGTAACATTTTTGTTTCAGCAATTTCAAGTGGTAAAACGCGAGTTCTGGGCTGGCTTATCTTTTCCCACGGAGACAAGAAAGGCTATCGGTATAACTCAATTTTATGGTATCTTTAAAAAAAATCAATTTATATTGAAAGTGGATGAAGTTTCAACGACGAGTTCCTCGAGATAGGGTGCATGTAGNTAGCTATTTCTGTGGTGACACTTTCAGGACTGGCTTCAGAGGAACCCATGGTTGGTTCGTTGTTCAGCTTTGTAAATATGTGCTGGTGATGTAATGTATTATACTGCTTAAAGTTAATTTTCATCTCAGTGAAAAATCTATGTAGACAATAAAGTTTCTGCTTCAACTTTACTTACAACTATTATTAGAATCTTTATATTTGCAAGTTAAGAGAACGTAATGATTAACATTCGATCACGCATATAAGCTCAAATATGTTTTTGCAGGCAAATATTAAATGCAAATCTTTATCTCTGTAACAAATAGCACCAAACAATTAAAATCAATTAAAAAAATATTTTTGTTCAAAGAGACTATTCAACTTATTTTACCTCTGTTACTTAAAGTTATTTATTTACTTAAAAATATCGTAAAAATTAAAATGATTTAACTTTTAACTCTACAGGATAGTTTTGGCAACATGTAATATGAAGCACTGGTATTCCGTAGTAACGAACATTTTCAGCATATATGACAATTATGAATTACGTAATTAATTTTTTTGGCTTAGTATGAGAGAGTAACATTTTTGTTTCAGCAATTTCAAGTGGTAAAACGCGAGTTCTGGGCTGGCTTATCTTTTCCCACGGAGACAAGAAAGGCTATCGGTATAACTCAATTTTATGGTATCTTTAAAAAAAATCAATTTATATTGAAAGTGGATGAAGTTTCAACGACGAGTTCCTCGAGATAGGGTGCATGTAGTTGACAGCAAATGTTGACAAAATTAACATCATACTGTCCAACCACGCAAACAGAGCTTTATTTCCCCCCTCCTCCAATTTAAAAAGAGTTTTTTTTTGTTTTTATGCGAAGCCTGTCATATTTTATTGTTTTATTTATGCTGCCTATTAACCTATATTACAACATCTTTGTTTATTAATTTAAAAAAGCAAATTCGTTTAAGCAAGTGGCATTGTAGCACTAGAAAAAAATACATTCGGTTCAAACTATTGACTCTACTATTTAAATAGCGTGTGTTGAACGATATACAAAGTGTAAAAAAATCCTGCAAAGTATCATAAAAAAAGGAGTTCGACAGAAAAAATTTGCATTAATAATGTGTTTGGTGGCTTGAAGAGCGAAACCATGAAAGAACAGACGTTTTCATAAAAGGGGAAAAGGCACTTTACTGTTTACCACTATAGTTTACAGACGGCAAATACATTGCTTGGAGGAATTAGCGATATATTAGCAGACGACAGTAAATGAATAAATATCAATTTTAGTATGGTATGGGAAAATTGGAAAGAGGTAAATGCCGGTAATAATTATCAAAAATTTTCAGGTTATAGAGATGATTAATTTAGGTAGCCATTGGAGCAATAGACCAAGTTTTAACGAATGTTTGACAAGTCTCATTTTAGTTTCGGATTCCTTGAAATATGTTTGAAGAGTAAAATTTCATCAGTGGTACACGTGTTCCATAAGAGAGATTTTCGATAAACCATAATAAACGATGATTTGAGGGGTTGTGGATGCATTGGAATAGGCCTCCAGCCATCATATAGTTAACGTACATTTTGAAATAATTGATGAAGAAAGGATTATCACCTCCACGACAGACGTGGTTCCATATCCTGCCAATGAAAGATCACCACGCCGCTTTCTCCACGNTAAAGGATTATCACCTCCACGACAGACGTGGTTCCATATCCTGCCAATGAAAGATCACCACGCCGCTTTCTCCACGTATTTATGCAGTTAGATGCCATTACATTTTTTTGTATTTAAGACATATTTAATATTTGACTAAGGACAAGGTTAACGACCCATTATTTTACAATGAAGGGTCACTGGAACTACTGGAAGTGGTTATAATACACAAAACAACGTGTACAGCACTNAAAAAATTTGCATTAATAATGTGTTTGGTGGCTTGAAGAGCGAAACCATGAAAGAACAGACGTTTTCATAAAAGGGAAAAAGGCACTTTACTATTTACCACTATAGTTTACAAACGGCAAATACATTGCTTGGAGGAATTAGTGTTATATTAGCAAACGACAGTAAATGAATAAATATCAATTTTAGTATGGTATGGGAAAATTGTAAAGAGGTAAATTCCAGTAATAATTATCAAAAATTTTCAGGTTATAGAGATGATTAATTTAGGCAGCCATTGGAGCAATAGACCAAGTTTTAACGAATGTTTGACAAGTCTCATTTTAGTTTCGGATTCCTTGAAATATGTTTGAAGAGTAAAATTTCATCAGTTGTACACGTGTTCCATAAGAGAGATTTTCGATAAACCATAACAAACGATGATTTGAGGGGTTGTGGATGTATTGGAATAGGCCTCCAGCCATCATATAGTTAACGTAGATTTTGCAATAATTGATGAATAAAGGATTATCACCTCCACGACAGACGTGGTTCCATATCCTGCCAATGAAAGATCACCACGCCGCTTTCTCCACGTATTTATGCAGTTAGATGCCATTATATTTTTTTGTATTTAGGACATATTTAATATTTGACTAAAGACAAGGTTCACGTCCCATTATTTTACAATGAAGGGTCACTGGAACTACTGGAAGTGGTTATAATACACAAAACAACGTGTACAGCACTGGAAATGTTCCAGGAACAAATTTTAAAACGTTCGAAGGTGAGGCAGTTGAGGATTTCGAGNTGGAAATGTTCCAGGAACAAATTTTAAAACGTTCGAAGGTGAGGCAGTTGAGGATTTCGAGGTACTAGGCCATGTCCCAATTCAAAAAATGCTCTCTCCAGAGTGCGCTCTTTCTTGAACTTTTTTGCACACTCTTGCTCTCTTTAACTCGGAAGATGCACTCTCGTTTTGGTGAACAAACAAATCATACGAAGATGAAATGTGGAAGATTTTTACAGTGGTTTTGATGCATGCCAACATATGATTAAACAACTGAAACAAATAATATTTTTGACTACCCGGTGCTTTGTTTCAAACGTTGAACACTTGTTTCCTGGTGAAATTGATTTACCTTTTATTGATCTGAGGAGATATGACAAGTACTTTTTATGGTCAAAACTGCTACATATAACTATCAGGGAAAATCAAGTACAGTTAAAATATGTACTTCTATTGAAATACGTATTTTCAGCAATAAACCACTCTGTAATCGCCTCAACCTATAGTTGTAAATGAACATGATGGAAGCCGGAGAGCGTGAGAAAGCGAAGCAAGTACATAATTTTATTTTCTCGCCCTTCAGTACTCTCTCGAAGCTACTGAAACGGATAGTAAGTATTCTGTGTTATGTAGTTGAGAAGTAGCCACGAGAACAGGAGCACGACTTCTTAGTGAATTAAGATGCTGCCTAAATATTTTATACTCTTATTATCTACAAAAACTACACATTTCTACACTGCGAAGTGTTAGACTGGTGGTAGTAGCCCCACATTCGCTACTCCGAAAGTCAGGCGACATTGATTATTTTTAGGGGTAGAGATTTAAAGTCATTTTTTCACTGGGATATACTTAAAAAATTGAAATTCTGTCTTTACCTAAACTGTTGTCGAATTGAAAAAAAAAAAGTTAACACAGCAATGAAAAAATAGAAAACCATAAGAACAGACTGAACTCTCCTTGCATCCAGAGCAGGAANGGGGGAGCACAAGTATCCACGAAAAATCTACCACTAAACGGTAGTTTGTGGCAAAGAAAAAAGTGATTAAAGAATCAAGCTTAACAGGTGTAATAAGGTGTAATCCCAAACGAGAACGGAGGAGACAGGGCAAAAGAGCTAACAAAAGGAATACCAAGAGAAGTAGCAGTTGTGGTTAGTACTGTAATAATTTTATTTGGAAAACACTTTTAAAGATTTTTATATGCAATATTATTGATAAAATATATGATATATACGCAATAAAAAATATTTAAACTGAAGTCATGCTCAGATTGTCCGCCTTGATGCCGATAGCAATCTCAAACAATGGCGGGGCAATGAAAACCGCTGTGCAANCAATATTATTGATAAAATATATGATATATACGCAATAAAAAATATTTAAACTGAAGTCATGCTCAGATTGTCCGCCTTGATGCCGATAGCAATCTCAAACAATGGCGGGGCAATGAAAACCGCTGTGCAACTAAGTTGCCGACGCAAGATGATTTTATGGCGCATGTTAAGTAGAGGCTACATACCGAATTTTTAAAATTTTTTTAAAAGGGTATTTCAGAGAATTGAACCTGGAACCGCTGGAAGATATAAGACAACTTTGACACACTACACCATAGCGAGCAAGCCACAACATACATACGTTCGCATTGCCTCCTCTCCCGAGTGTGCCAAGCGCTAATACGATCCTCACTGGGCAATAAAGTTTTTAGCCCTGAACGTTAATTCCACTCGTAGGTGCCGAATTTTTGTTTCCGGGCACGGGGAGTGGGCGAAACTCCGACTTTCTGTGACCATGCGCAACTTAATTTTTAAATGTCTCCCTCTTTCGTTCTATCTTACCGTGCGTTGTTTTAAGTTCGCGCGAGTTATTATTCACGAGTATAGCACTTCTTTACACGTAGGTCAAGGTGTTTAAAAAATATAAATATTGTATTGGTTGCATAGTTACACATAAATAAAATATGTTTAAAAAAGACGAAGGTAAAGGTTTTTCATAAAAATTATAAATATTGTTCATCATAAAAGTTATAAATAGTTATTACAAACTAAAGTAGTGACTGACCAATGCCTATGACCCTGAAAAAGTTCGTTGGCTACGAGGGGGGGGGGAGGAAGCTGGCCTCTGCACCTAATCTTCGTATTCGGTGCTTATAGTTCAGCTTCACGACCGTAAATTCACTGACTAGCTTATTTGATGACTGGCGATTGTAGAGGCGCTTCCTCCGCTTATAATCGTTACGGTGACAGTCCCCGGGAGATGCGGGTCACGGCGACTTGGGGAGACGAAGGGGAAGCGAGTGTTCCCTGCCGGGTTTGCGTCGTCACGTCGCTGGGAAAACTGGGAAGGGAGATGGAGGGCTGTGACAGGTTTCCCCCAGCAGCGGCGGGACTCCGGGCCTTGCGTTTGGGGGGTAAGACACAGCTTTCCAACAACAGCTGTCATCTGTGACAGCTGCCGCGCGCCCTCTTGTTTCTGCCCACGAAACCGCGCGGCAATGTAGTTCGCGCCCGGCCGCCGGGCGAAATCCGTCCCAAGCCAAGATGGCTGCCTGGTTGAAGGAATTTTGCACGTTTGAGGCCTGGAAGCGAGGGAGCGGTAGGGGCGACCGAGACATGCCCATCAACTCTCTCGTCGCCTCTACGCGCAGTGCTCTGAACTGGCGTGCAGTCTTACCGTCGATGACGCGCATCTGTGAGACTTTAAACGGAGACCCTACCGTTTTCTGACATCATAATAAAAATAAAGGTTTTATGCACGTCTCTATTCCGCTTTTAATGTTTTGTACCGGAATTTTCGTAGCTAAAAATGACCCCGAAAACACCCGTTTGAGCGATTTTCACTATCACAAAAATATGCTTTAGGGAGAAATGGAAGAACTGGAAAACGTCCACAGACGGATAATGTTTCTTAAATGGTATTCTTAAGCAGACCTCACTCAGACACTTTGGGCGGTTTTTTAATAAAACGTTTTCTGCTGGAGCTCTGCACACCGTTCGGCGGCCTACCCAGGCGGCCACCGAAACCACCGCCGAGCCCTCACCCAGTCTTCCTTCCGCTCTTAGTCGTGGCTATAATCGAATATTTCCACGAATAGAATGTTTTGTATTCGAATACTTGCGAGAATCGAGAACTTTCACTCGCAGCTTGAATTTCGAGAACTGACAAGTTCTGTGGCGGTATTCGTCTATAGTCCATTCACGGTTACTTCACACTTCTCTGAAGGCCTGCTAAAAGTTCTACTTCCAGGATATTCCTCCGCCTCGTGCAAACAAAGCTTGGAAAATTACACCAATGAGACAACGCGCAGCATTCGTGCGCACTCAGCGTAATAATGTTTAGCATGAGAACTATTTCTTACTAGGCGTGACCAACACACATGTTTTATCACTGTTTCTATTCATATTNCTGAAGGCCTGCTAAAAGTTCTACTTCCAGGATATTCCTCCGCCTCGTGCAAACAAAGCTTGGAAAATTACACCAAAGGGACAACGCGCCGCATTCGTGCGCACTCAGCGTAGTAATGTTTAGCATGAGAACTATTTCTTACTAGGCGTGACCAACACACATGTTTTATCACTGTTTCTATTCATATTTNTAATGTTTAGCATGAGAACTATTTCTTACTAGGCGTGACCAACACACATGTTTTATCACTGTTTCTATTCATATTTGTTGTTAATTAAATATTATAATTTATAAACAAAATTTACTTTTATGTTAACAGAACTATAAAACACTTGTGATACGTGACATTTGCAAAACAACCAAATACACCATACATGGGGCGATTTTTCAAAGGTTCCATTCAAAACTTGTGGAGAAACCGCGAATAGAATTATATTCGAATACGCGACTTAATTTCCACCTCCCTCCCTTTCCCGAACGATCTGTTTCCAATGGCACTATTTTATTAAAATAAGACAATGCAGTCTAGGGGTGACGAATGCCGATTAGAGGTAACTNTCTGTTTCCAATGGCACTATTTTATTAAAATAAGACAATGCAGTCTAGGGGTGACGAATGCCGATTAGAGGTAACTGCATATATCAAAGGGAATAAAATTCAAAACAATGTCACAGAACTCAACAAAATGCACGAACCAGGTTCTTTCATAGCAAACTAACAGGTTTTTAAAACTATATCGTGAATTATAAATGGCCCACAATAAACATGGGAATACTTCAACTTCATTAAAATAACTACTAAACTAAAGAAAAAAATAATTATATCTGCAAACATTTGAGAACAAGCATGGAACGAACGACGTAATATTTGCAGGAGAACTAGAGTACTCGTGCAAGACGTGAGTACTTATGAAGCATTCGGATACAAGTATTCNGGGGGGGGGGGGGGTGGTTGCTCAGCACCACCAATATATCAGCCCTTCAAAACCTTAACATTGCGTAACTAGTTCTATTTTGGATACAGTACTACGTTGCGAGCAAGGTAGTAACAGGCAAGTGCTGCCATCCATCTTTATTTTGGCCTTAAGCCACAGCATTTTTTAAATGTTAAATGTGGCGCTTGAAAAATTTTACTGTTTTTAGCACTTCCCCTTTTTTGACGCTATTTTTTTAAGAACCCCCCCTTTTTTTGTACACGTTGGTGCCTCTGTCTACGAATCGAATTCTTCGACAATTTGAACTCGAATACTCCCGTCATTATCCGCTACCGCAATCAGATAAAGTGCTTCACGCCGCTGTCTATGCAGAACCGGCCGAGCGAAAGGATAAATCTGTTTGTTTAGTATCAAAGAACCTGTTTCACGATATCGCCCTCCAAAAAAAACACACTTTATGCATATTTGCCTAGCCCACATTTCTACAAAAACTTTTTTGTAAAATTTTTAATACTCTGAAAATTGCGTACAAATTAATATCTATAGGCTCAACAAGGACACAAACTGTTATGAATTTACTCCTATTTACTGGTTTGTAGTATGGTTCTTCTCTTCAAATGGTACAGAGTTGTTTTTGTTGAAAGCGATATTATGGAAGGTAACTGAGAAGACTTCTAAAATCATCTATACATATTATAAAATTCAACGTCTCTCTGTCTGTCTGTTAGTGCGCTTATAACTCGAGAACCACGTATCCGACCACGTGTTTTTTTTAATGAATATCTATGTTCTCTGGCCAGGTTTTACTATATATTTTGTTACGTAAAGTAACATAAGGAATAACAAGTGACTATAATAGTGAATCAAGTCGGAAAAACGTTTGCCGCCAGCGCGCTCTGTTGCAATGCGCTTTCTAAACCGTTTAAGATGGAACAATATTATCTAGTAAAGAATTGTGTGGAATAAAAAGATCCTAAAACTCCGCGCTGGCATATATCTATCTATAACAGAGAAATACTAATAAGCGTTTTTTTAACATTTCATTCACCGAGACGTTGTGTTTTATAATATGTGTAAAGTATAAAAGATTAACACTAAGTAAAATTCAACTTTATTATATAAAATCTTAAACAATAATTCTGAAGTCCACGCGAGCGGAGCCACGGGCACAGCTAGTTTAACTTATAAAACCCTCTACGCTCACCCGGTCCCGCATTAGGTAAACGCCTTATCTCTAACGTAAACTGGGGCCGCGGTGGTGTAGTGGTTAGACTACTTGAAATTTTGCGTGTGGGAATTGTGCCGGACGATACCGCTAGTCGGAGGGTTTTCTCGGGGATCTCTCGTTTCCCCCGCCCGTTCATTCCGATGCTGCTTCATATTCACCTCGCTTCATTCTCATCGGCTCACGAGACTGCGATGTTAAGAGACGGCCAAATCTCTTCACTCACTCACACTAACGTCAACTGACAGGATAAGTTCTGTTCGGAACTGTGCTGAAGAACGTGATCTGAGGTATGTAACTACACCTACTGCTCTTTGGAGAAGGCAGCAAATGCGTATTTAAAATAATTTCATCACCGGTATGTCATTTTTATTAGCCAGAGTATAGATATTATGAACATAATTCCTCTTTATCTCCCGGATTTTATATTCCTCTACGGAAAAATTAGAAATGTAAAGAAAGTATTATAATATACCAAAGAAGAATTATCACTATCCAGGATATAAATAGCCTATGAAAAGTTTGNACATAAGGAATAACAAGTGACTATAATAGTGAATCAAGTCGGAAAAACGTTTGCCGCCAGCGCGCTCTGTTGCAATACGCTTTCTAAACCGTTTAAGATGGAACAATATCATCTAGTAAAGAATTGTGTGGAATAAAAAGATCTTAAAAAACTCCGCGCTGGCATATATCTATCTATAACAGAGAAATACTAATAAGCGTTTTTTTAACGTATAAAAGATTAACACTAAGTACAATTCAACTTTATTATATAAAATCTTAAACAATAATTCTGAAGTCCACGCGAGCGGAGCCACGGGCACAGCTAGTTTAACTTATAAAACCCTCTACGCTCACCCGGTCCCGCATTAGGTAAACGCCTTATCTCTAACGTAAACTGGGGCCGCGGTGGTGTAGTGGTTAGACTACTTGAAATTTTGCGTGTGGGAATTGTGCCGGACGATACCGCTAGCCGGAGGGTTTTCTCGGGGATCTCCCGTTTCCCCCGCCCGTTCATTCCGATGCTGCTTCATATTCACCTCGCTTCATTCTCATCGGCTCACAAGACTGCGATGTTAAGAGACGGCCAAATCTCTTCACTCACTCACACTAACGTCAACTGACAGGATAAGTTCTGTTCGGAACTGTGCTGAAGAACGTGATCTGAGGTATGTAACTACACCTACTGCTCTTTGGAGAAGGCAGCAAATGCGTATTANTTCGGAACTGTGCTGAAGAACGTGATCTGAGGTATGTAACTACACCTACTGCTCTTTGGAGAAGGCAGCAAATGCGTATTAAAAATAATTTCATCACCGGTATGTCATTTTTATTAGCCAGAGTATAGATATTATGAACATAATTCCTCTTTATCTCTCGGATTTTATATTCCTCTACGGAAAAATTAGATATGTAAAGAAAGTATTATAATATACCAAAGAAGAATTATCACTATCCAGGATATAAATAGCCTATGAAAAGTTTGNAATGTAAAGAAAGTATTATAATATACCAAAGAAGAATTATCACTATCCAGGATATAAATAGCCTATGAAAAGTTTGAGATTCACAATTTTTTCTAGTTGTCATGTAAATTGTTTTGTAATCTCCCAAAAAAATCTACGCCTTTCGTTTGAAAGTGCAAAAACTTTATAACACCTTTTAAGGGCATTGCTTACCTGCTGGCAGCTGCGAAATTTAAATGGGAAATCCCATTTTAAGGGAATTTCGCTTCAATGCTTTAATTTTAAAGATATGCGTTTCAAACAGAATGTATTATTCACCAATTTTTCAGGAGAAGATCCTTACGAGCGTATATTTTATATATTAGATATATATATAAATAGACAGTATGTACTTTTTGTAAAACATAAATTAAAAAAATTCCTTGCAAACAGGCTATACATGTTATGGAAACATCTCGGCTGTAGGGAAGCTCACATTTTGTTTGAAGCGCCTATATTTAAAATTAACCCACTGAGGCAAAATTTCCTAAACATGAGATTTCCTATTTAAATTTTGCTGCTGCCAGCCGGTAGGCAGTGCCCTTAAGGGAGCAGTGACCCCTCCTCAAAAACCTATGTGGAAGGAATACTAAACCTGCTGCCAGCCACTCTTATGACGCAGGCAGTGACTTTGAGCTGAATATAACAAGAAATTAAACTATGAAGAAGTCAAAGGAAGGAAATGTCCCCGATGGATACATTACTCAAATAATTCTCAACAACCGTTNAATTAAACTATGAAGAAGTCAAAGGAAGGAAATGTCCCCGATGGATACATTACTCAAATAATTCTCAACAACCGTTCCGTCTGAGAAAACGATCCAATAAATAACCACAGTGAAAAAAACTATTTAAATCTGAAAAGTTTCTAATGTCGGAATGGAATCGTCACTAACCTATCGTATGAATAAGTGTCTTTTTGGGCTTTCACGAATGTCGCACACTGAATTAGAATATGCGAACCCTCTCAATATTATTGAAAAATATCAGCCGTATTATAACGATCAGCCGACTTATAACGCATATTAAAATGAAATAAGCTGTAATTAGATCAAAAGCGAATTAACACATTTAAGAAATAAAAATGTACGTTAATATACATTTCGACGATTTTATACTGCAATTGCATCACACGAAGTTGGCATGTAAGTGTAGCTTAGTAGCACCATGTTTCTGAAAAAAAAATTAATAAATGCTTAAAATTAAAAATTAAATTGCAGCTGCAACTGTTTTATAGGGCCACTGAGTTATCTCTCTTATACTACTGTGGCGCGCACTCAACGTTGAAATAACGCAACGGTTTGAGCTTTTTCCTAATGCGGTATGTTCTCTCGAATGTTCTAGTCGTCGTCACGTTTGGGGTGACTGTTCGGGACGTATATCTTGAGTGGAATGTACTGTAACTCGCCGATCATTACAACGTAATGTTGCATTCCAGTAAATCGCTATACATTGGATTGGACAGTGCTAACTTGCTCAGGGAGAGTGATGAGGAATCCAACGAGGATACTACCATAATTGAAAGTAACCATAGATATTTTTAAGTGCCCGCAATGAATTACCGCGAAGGTAACCGTTTAATTGCTTCGCACAACCTCCCCACACTGCGCCTTCACTATGTAAAAAGTTTCTCTGGCCTCCCGTGAGTGTTCGGCACTCACGTTTCGAGGTTAACAAAGCAATATGTACTGGCCTCTCGAAGGCCTGCGGCCCCAACTCCCGTCTCTCTGTTATCTGCCGCGTCCTGGCGGCCACAGCTACCTCCTCGCCGCTCGGGTTGACCCGAGGATACCGGAAGTGTGTCCTCTCGTAGCCAACCAGAGAGGCGGAACCTCTAAGCCCCACCTACACCGTCTGCGATCCTTCCGCGGGCACAAATTTATTTATAAATGAATATCACATATTTTTCTCTGAGGAATGGCTCTAAACAACTAATTAACATTACCCAAAATACCATAACTCTATAAAAATAACAATTATACAATTGTGGCGTCGCCATTTACGCTTGTCACAGAACCACAGGGGATTGCCTACCACGGTACAGACGGGATCTGGCTGAGGCATTAGCGCACTATTTTGGCTTACAGTAGAAATACGGATGCTTTCTTCCACCTTTCTCCTTACCTCGTCTCCCAGTTACGCCACGCCTAAATATATAATTATTCAGATATAGGTAAGTACTTCTTGCCTTACTACAACATTTTATTCGTAGAAAAAAATATTTGTTCTGTGCTCATTGTGGATAAGGAGGGGGAAGTTTTGTTTCGTCTGTCTAAACTTCCCGCTTGCCGAGGGCGTGTTCAGAATCCTGGTATCACTTTGGTTGTGATATGCAACAAGTGTCATACATCATCTGTCTCCAAATTTTTCTTAAATGTCCATCGAAATAAAACATTTAAACTAACTTCTGATTTCAGTTCTCAAATGCAATCAAAGTGTGACACTATGTACCCTGTAATTTGAAGCGCGCGTCAGTAAATCAAAATTATATAATTTCACTAACGCAGGTTTAACATTTCACCTATGAAGCTCGCTGTCTCCCTATCTCTCTCATTCAATAACGCACTAATTCACACACGCACACACACACGCATACGTAAAAAAATGAAACTAAAATCGTGGTAGGTAAATGAAGCCTTGTAATGATATTTGATCAAACAAGCGTACATTTTTTCTAATGCACAAGCATTACTTTAATTTCAGGTATACTGGAATAAATTAGGGTTTTCCGTTTGGTTCGAAAGATATCATTTGCACCTTTTGAAAAAATGACGCTATAGTCACAGTGAGCGACATGCTCACTTTACTGTACGTGCTAAGCGATTTCCTGTTTGAGAGCTTCCCCTATCACTCTCGACATGACTCACTCGCGTTAATTAATATGGCAACCTCATCGGATCTCTCGGTGCACACATGTTGGACGTACATCGGGCTGCCTAGGCCCATAAAACAATAAACTAAACTACAAAGTGGTTTGTGGATATGACAATATGCTTAAATCAAGCAGGGTGTTAGGAAAAATGATTAAATTACAGTTCATTTGAAATTGTAATTACAATCTTTATAAACATACTATTACCTGGAAGCCTGAGGGGCGTATCTGAGTTCGTGAAGGTTGGAGGTCTTAATAAAAATAAAATAAATAATTTTGATTTTTAATTTATTCACACAGGTATTATTTACAGCATTAAATTATTTGTCTCCGCTATTACTCTTTTTATTTCACAGTGAGCGCAATATTTAATGTCTATTTCAACTCTCATTGACATCCTTCTTTATGCCTCTGTTTTGTTGTTGTCAATTAACTCATACTCATCGTTAACACACGTTCAGTCCATCAGTTGCCGTCGTCTGTGATGTCTTTCACTCACGCATCCAGTCCAATAGTCCCGCCTTCAGTCGTCCTCTTCACTGCTCTGATGTTCGCAGTCGCGAAATTTTCCTCCCGCTGGTCAATTGTCTCGCCGCGAGCTTCACTTCTCGCTAGTCGTCTATCGCTGAAACTCAACCATTCAACAACTGCCAGCTCCGAGGCCCGATGCGTGTTTTACAGACGCTGGCCTTGACCTGGAAGGTTCGCCACATCCCGAGCCTAGCTTAGAGACACGAGGTCAGTAATCCAGATCGTTCTTCAGATGTCTCAAAGACACCCGATACCCAAGGTCGGGAGTGGCACGTGCCCTCCCAGGCGTAACAGCCACGCTTTGTAACACGTTCCTTTGTGAAAACGTCGCCGCGTCCCCAGTTGCAACTGATAGCGCGCACGTCAATAAATTATCTAAGGACAGTCCTTCACTTCCACTTGCTCGTGCGGGTCAAAGCAGCGACCGCGTAACAGAACTTCAAATTTCATTCAGAATCACAGTCCACGCTTGAACTTTGTGTGACATCGTCATTCGTAAATTTGACATTATTTTCCAGTACTTAACATGTATATGGCACACTGCTCCGATTGTACAAACGTGTTGTATTTATATCAGAAAAAGTAATTTTTAATAAAAAATGCCCAAATTTTTCCATTGAGTATTTTCTTAATTTTCAGGAGATTTTTTTATTTACACATTTAATTTNAATAAAAAATGCCCAAATTTTTCCATTGAGTATTTTCTTAATTTTCAGGAGATTTTTTTATTTACACATTTAATTTAAAATAGAAATTCAAAGCTGCCGCGGCTAACACTTCTAACTAAGGAAAGCCCTATTTTATTTTGTACTTCAACCTAGATGATCAGTACGGAGACGTTATTCGTGATCTAAAATATTCGTTACACGGTATGTCTACGAGGAGTGCCTGGAGTTTTTAAAACTGTTGTTAGAATAGCTCACTTGTAAACGTCACCATGGTACTTGTGGCGGTAAACTGAACACTTTTGAAAGCCGTGCTAAATATCTAGTTTTATTCAAAGCGTGTTATTCTTNGGTACTTGTGGCGGTAAACTGAACACTTTTGAAAGCCGTGCTAAATATCTAGTTTTATTCAAAGCGTGTTATTCTTCCGCCATATGTAAATTTTACATGGTTACGAACCTGATCACGTTATTCATGCGTCTATCAAATGAAACAACAAAATTATTAAAAAATTGAAGAGTTTAAATTTTTTTTTAATTTTTACACTTACATGCATTAAAAATAATACAATGAAAAATAAGNTAAAAAATTGAAGAGTTTAAATTTTTTTTTAATTTTTACACTTACATGCATTAAAAATAATACAATGAAAAATAAGTAATTTCTGTATTCACAAATATTTACCTTAAACTTTTAATTCAAAGTTAAAACTTGGAACATAATATATGACTAACCTATATTATCATTGCTGTAGGCTGATTTTTATGATGGAAAGCCACAAGTGACACGTCAGATTGAAGCTGCATCTTGAGGGCTGTTTTTCTCGGCGTGGTGTTCAGGGTGTTGCCAAGCATTATGTAGTTTCTTGGTGGCTTAATTGTCCGGGATATTGTGCCACCGGGTGTGGTGATCCGCTAGCGCTTCGGTACGAAGTTTTACAAACTATAAGTNTAATTGTCCGGGATATTGTGCCACCGGGTGTGGTGATCCGCTAGCGCTTCGGTACGAAGTTTTACAAACTATAAGTGCTGCAATGTTGGATTCTTCACCTGTCCTGGATACTGAAACGTCACTGCCGTTAGCTTAACTCGTCCTTGTTGGCACGATTCAATATGATACCTCATGGATGTTAGTTGCGTAAAACCCGGTTGTAAATCTCACACTCCTCTGAAGGGGAACCTATTCTGATTCCTATGCCGCCCCTTCCCCCATTGGAAAAATCCTGGTGACCACCATAGTGTAGATAGGAACAAGGCTGGGTAGAACTGAAGGCCTACGATATCCACTTTTCAATATCGTTTCGAACCGAGTTGACAGTATTGTTATCATTGCTATAAATCACTGCCACGAAGTGTTGAAAATCGATGGCACTGTAGGGCTATTTCAAATTTCGCTTACATAATTATATCGGAAATATCAATTATATGTTGGTATACTAAATATCACTCAAACTGGTATCGCAAAAATTGACGTCGATAACATCGGTTATATTGATGTCGCAAATATCGGTCATATTAATATCACAAATATCGACATTGCAAATATTGTTCGTACTGACATTTCAAATACCGGAATCTGAATACATGTAAGTATGAAAGGCACGCCCCAACATCGCCGACATCGCAAAATCACGGGCACCGGAAAATCGTTAACATTGCATATCGTTAATATCGTGACATGTGATAAGTNGGCCGACATCGCAAAATCACGGGCACCGGAAAATCGTTAACATTGCATATCGTTAATATCGTGACATGTGATAAGTTACTCCACGTTGGAAATTAAGGCGGTTTCAATATTTAAAATAATATATTGTTTCGTGGTCGATATATCGCCATATGGCACAGTCCTTCATAACTATTGTTTCGCGGTCGTTTATCGGCGTATTTCCCAGCCCTTCAAAAATTGTTTCGTGGTCGATGTGCGGTAGTATCGCTCGCACAGCGCTGAGGGCGGTGATATGCGGAGCGTTCGTGCGTCGCGGCGCGGCGTCCACCTGTGTTCTCTGATAGGTGATTGGACGCGTCAGGTAGGTGCGGGCGGGCGCCTGCCCGTCAGCCGCAGGGCAATTTGACAAGGAAGCGTGCGGAGGGCGGTGTGGGGAAGGGGTTGGTGGCACGGGTGTTTATGGCCACGACGGCCCGCGCCGTCATGTCGCTATGCTGATTGGCGGCGGGTAATCTCGTTTGCAGGCGACGGCGGGCTGGCGAGGGATGGTGGGTGGCTGGTGGGACGGCGCGGGGAAGCTCGAGGGACAGACAGGTAATGGACGGCCCCGTTGGTCCGTCGACACGTGGAGGGAAGGGAGGCGCCACCCCTCCCTTGCCAAGGGCTCCGGTGCCATGTTAACTGCATTAAGGCCCTCTCCTCAAATACCTGATTGACGGGCAAATTGTTGCCATAACCTCGTTTCCTCACGCAGTGTGCAAGGCATTTTCCGACGTCGGCGACGAGCGATACACAGGCTCAGGTGCTACTGCAGGAAGACAAACATCAGGGTTAAAGTATTACGAGAGCTCAGTGAAACTACGAGTACAGACAGCTTTAATGCATTTTCAACTGCAAAAGTTTTGTAAATAATAAAACGTTAAGGAACTACAAAATTAACACGTATTGTTACGCGCTCGCTTTTCCGCAATTTCGCACGAGTGAGTGGAAGTGAAGGACAAAGTAGTTGTATGACAGCGGCGGCGGCAAGTAAATGGAATGTTTTGAATTACAGGCAAGCGAACCACGTATCTGTTACAAAATGTGAGCCGACACGATAATCCATTTTGCGGCACGTGCTGCTAACCCTGGTTGTATTGGTTTTCTGCTTTTGTCTGAAGAATTTTCTAGTGGTTTGTTGCCCTAGTGTCACTTCGCTAGAATCGAGGTGTGGCGAACCTTCCATGCCAAGGCCAGTGGCTATAAAAAGAGCGTCGGGCCTTCGAGCCGGCAGTTGTTGAATGGATGAATTTCAGCGATGGAGTACAAGCGAGAAGAGAAGCGCGCGGCGAAAGAAGTGACACGCGGGAGGAAAATCTGCAACTGCGAAAATCATAGCAGTGAAGAGTACGTCTGCAGGCTGGAATATTGGACTGGATTCGCGAGTGAAAGACATTAAAAATTATGGCAACAGATAGACTGCGTGTTTGTTAATGATGAGTATGAGTTAATTGACAGCAACCAAACAGAGACATAAGGCAGGGCGTTAAATAGAGTTGAAATATGCGTTAAATATTGGGCTCACTG
>NQII01007999.1:4542-82100 GCA_002778355.1 Clitarchus hookeri | reverse complement strand
ACGTTCCATGTTTGTTATAATTTATTCCATAGAATCATTAAAGTAATTTTGCTACAATTCATGTTCATTGAAACAGCCTACGACTGCTTATATCTTAAATGTACTGTTTTTTTCCCATGTGCGTATACTTGTAGAGAATTTGATGGCAATCTTACATTGCGATACATGTGCATGTATTATTTATCGATATATAGTACAGAATATTTGTGAAGCAACGAAAAATAAACTCTCATGTGCGACTTGCGATTTATAATCAATGTTTTAAGTTTAGCTTCCATCTCCCGGTCTGGTTCAATGCGCACATGCCATATGGTGTTTAATTGGTTATGTTGACGCCTCACCTGTGGTGGGAATGTCTTATTTAGAGGTGTACACAGCTTCATTCTCCGAGGATGGAGAAGCTGGCTTTCTGTCAACAGGTAGATTTGCGATGGGAGTGTGCTGGGCATTTGAGCTTTGTATTATCATCTTTCCCTTCCCTCTAGCGGGTGCTGGACATAACAACTTGTATGCCCAGGTCCTGGATGGAATGAAGTTCTCTGAACAGGCTTCAAGCATACCTTGGCAGTGGCAGCTGGACAAGGCACTGTGTGTTGGGCCTTCGGCAGGGTCGGTGGGAGTAGCGAGATTGGACGGATAAGGCACACGTACCCTGGGCAAGAGTTCTGGGTGTTCCCTGCTGCTGCTGCTGCTGGTGGAGCTTGTTTAGTTAGGCAGCTAATGCCGAGACTTCTCTGGCAGACCACTTCCTCCCTCAGCTTCATGGACATCATGTTGATCACCTGTTCCAACCCCACAGCTTCCTTTGCCAAGGTGAGGGCGTTCTTGGCCTCCTTCCACTACCCAGCCTGCTGTTGTGGCATACGGGTGACAGAAAGAGAAGGGGATCGAGCAGCTGTACAGCAGTAGGTGCTGGCACAACTTGGATTCACAAGAACAGGTGTAATGAGTCAAAAGTCGGCGAAGGGCAAATGGTGGGAGGGGGGGGTAGTTCTGAGCAGCCTCCCGGAAAGCAGTGACCTCCCTCATGATGTATTGCCCAAGTCACTCATATGTTCATGTAACATTATGGTTTTCCAATTTCCAGGTATCATTATCATCTTTTTGGTTTCGGATTATTTGATTTTTAAATTAAGATTTAGAGGTTATTGTTATTGTTAATTTTGCCCTTAGAGGGTATCAAGGAAGATTTAGAGGTTATTGTTCATTTGGTTCTTAGAGCGTAGTAAGTGTTGAAATTGGTAAATCACTTGAAATGAAAGAAAAGTGTCCTGATTGGCTCTCGGTCTCACCATTTCTGATTGGATGAGAAATGTGGCGTGGTTAGCCGACAGCCAATCAAGACGCAGGTTATAAGGAGTGTGACGCAAGTAGCTTTTTCCTTTAGCCACCACCATCTAGGTGTGTTAAAGTAAGGAAAATAAAATACTGATTTATATATATGTATAATTGTTATAATTGCCACAAGATGTTTAGAAAATGAATCCTCAATAATGGAATATAATGGAGATAGGTAATATAATTGCGTCAAGATGTTTGAAATATATATTTATTTAATTGTGTTTTGAGAAAAATGAGTTGATAAAAAATAAATAACAGATCTTAGTCATGAACGTGAGGAGTGTTTTATCTCCTGGAGAGCTGACCCCCCTCCCCGTGATTTACTGATCTTAAATTCTGTATTGCATCTTGGATCAGCATCTGCTTTCAAGGTTTTATTCAAGAAAGCTACCATTTTTATTTAGAAATAATGCCCATCCTTTTATAACTCCCTCTTTTTTTTTGTAGTGGTTTATAAAAAAAAAAATTGATACTACTTTCTACTAGTAACAATAATTTCTTGTCTGGTAAGTGTTACACAGCTCTTCTTTGTCCCTACCGCCAATGAGAGTATTTCTACGGCATGGTTGGTGCTCTGTCATTTCAGTCATGTGCCGTTGAAACAAACACAGCAGATAACTACCTAGTGTCTTTTAGGCTGGTTTGGTAGTGTGCGGCTGGTCTATTGGCCGAGCAATGTACATTTAAAGTTTTTCTTAAAGTTGTTTATGTTTTTAATACAGGACTAAGTTTTCAAAAAGCAATTACATTAGAAAAGATGGTAAATTTACAGCAGGGCTGCCACTGATCTTTGAACAAAAATACTTTATCCAGCTCCCAAAAATCCTTAAAACAAAAATGTTAATGTCCATAAAAATATATTGCTGTATAATTAAAGTCATAGCCTATCAAATATTGATCGTTATGAGCATGTTTACTATATTTCTCTTTGTTGGAATAAAACTGGCAAACGCCACCACAGGTAGCAAAGTAAGAGAATTTTCTATTATTTACAAATTAGGCCAGAACAGTATATTATATTTGCAGGATTATATTAAGCATTAACTTGCGACTAGAATGTCTTTTTCTTTTCTGAATGGGGATGCTGTTAGCAACCAATTATCTTACAATGGTGACGTCGTCTTAGATTTGTGATTGCAAATCTTATGTTAAGTGCTCCAAATCAAATCATAATTTAATTCACCAAATTTATTTTTAAAACCGCCACCTAAGACATTAAAATACAGGTCGTCATAACACCTGCTTGTGAAGTCACTGAAGTTCCTAGTGTTTACACTTCACCAGACTTACTGTTTTGTTTACATTCACATAATCCTTATAGGGTCTTGGTAGTACAATTTTTTTATTCATGGAAATAATTCTGTGGAATTATTAGCATCTACTTTCCATGAATTGCAAATGTTTTGACTTCAAAATCACGTTGTGCAATCGTAACCTTATCACATGGGCAGGTTATGAACATAACAAACAGCAACTTTTCTAGTAAACATATTTATAGATATTTTACGCTTCAAAAAGTAGCAAAGAGAGAGTTTTTTTTTTCTTGTGCCATGTAAATTTTCCTTGCCTGTCAGAATTTTAAAATTACACTGCATCAACGAAACACAACTTGGAAGAATGAATGCACATTCCTTACAATAAATATTGCATTTTTCTGGTGTTACAAATCACTAATAGCAAAACCATATTTTAAAATGACTACAATTAGATATTACATAAATGGTAGAACATTCGGACTTAAATAATCTCAATAAATATTGGTAGCTGCATTCTTGCAACGTGTGTTTTCTTGTGAGGGTATTGTTTTTAGGTTACGTACAACGTATATCGAAACTAATTGACTAGAAATCGATACTCTACATTCATGATGCCGCACGTGCAGATACACGTCCAGTACTTTTTATTTAAGCGGAACTTGTAATACATGTTCGCCTGATTAATTACTATTTTTTTCTAGTTGCTTGGAGGCAGATATTTTATTCCTATTGACAGATATAAAACAAAACATATTTTAAAAAGTAACGATTTGCAATATTGTAGAGCATAATAATCATAAAAATGGAATCTTGTAAATTTTTGTTGGTTTTGCCGAAGAACTAAAAGTTATTTTTCTGTACGCATGTTACCAACCGCTCAAAAATGACATCTCAATTGTAGTGTAGTTCAAATTATTACCGCTTGGGTGTTTATTTATTGTACGTTGTAAATTCCAACGCTGGGATCCATGTTGCTTACGGATCTACGAGACTGTGATTTTGCCTTTAAATCCATTAATCCGTTTGATAATATAAATATCCTTTAAAATGTATAAAATCGTAAAAAAAAACTGCAGCCCTGGACAGTACTTTAAGCATTTTTACACAGAAGGTGTGATTTGACATAAATTATTTTTTATATTCAAATAGCTTTTCTGGTTGTATGCATTTGCTTTGTATTTAGACAGTAACCATCCCATCAGTGCGCAGGCAGGCTGGCAGGCAGCAGTGTGCTTTGTCACAAATATAATACCCACCCTCTTTGTGATGTGCTGAGTAAATAAAGTATTATGATGAGCATCAGTTGTTCCCACAGAGTTGAATGTCAGCATGCAGCAAGATTAATTCTGTGGTTTGTGGACATACATCTTGGTGTTTCTTATGTTTAGTCTCTGCACTTTGCTTAGGAGGGCTGACCTTCAGTAGGTCTCCGCTCTTGGTTTTCAAAATGGATCATGAAAACAACACATGGGTTGTGTCAAAGCTGGTATTCTGCTTCTTTCTGGGGTGGTCTTCACCATTCCAAGTAACACAACTGTATCCTGATCTGTGAGACTGCTTCCAAATGAAATTGGTAGAATAACATCTACAGGACACTTTATTCAGCTGTGTGAGGACACCAGTCGCCTTGGCTAAACTACCAAACTGCCAAGATGAAACCTTGGGTAATCTCTTGTTACGATGCTGTTTCCAAAAGAACAAACATAATTGTTATGTTGGTATGATAGGACTGTTTCCATTGCTGACCATGAGACTAAATAAAATAAAAATTGCACACTCGCAGAACTTAGCAAGACAAAAAAAACGTTTACAGCACCACAGACCAGATAACTAGGAAAAATTGTTTCCTTTTCAATGAAAAAAAATGCACACACGCATGCGTGCATACACACACACACGCACGTGCGCACACATATGCACATACACACACACACGCACACACACGCACATACACACACACACACAGATAGAGAGAGGTAGAGAGAGCTACATAGAGAAATAGATAGAGAGAGATATAGATAGAGAGATATAGATAGAGAGAGATATAGATAGAGAGATATATACACTGAAGAGCCAAAAAAACTGGTATACCTGCCTAATATCGTGTTGGGCCCCCCGAACATGCAGAAGTGCCGCAAGACGACGTGGCATGGACTTGACTAATGTCTGAAGGTATGCAGGAANCTTTTACAGCACCACAGACCAGATAACTAGGAAAAGTTGTTTCCTTTTCAATGAAAAAAAATGCACACACGCATGCATGCATACACACATACACACACAGATAGAGAGAGGTAGAGAGAGCTACATAGAGAAATAGATAGAGAGATATATAGATAGAGAGATATATACACTGAAGAGCCAAAAAAACTGGTACACCTGCCTAATATCGTGTTGGGCCCCCCGAACATGCAGAAGTGCCGCAAGACGACGTGGCATGGACTTGACTAATGTCTGAAGGTATGCAGGAAGCAATTGACACCATGAATCCTGCAGGGCAGTCCACAAATCCAATCTGCGCCAATTGAGAAAGGGTTGCACGTCTGTCACATTTAATGATTCTCGTCAGTCGTTGTTTGTCCCTTTCTTTCACGATCTTTTTCCGGCCGCAGCGATGTCGAAGATGATATATTTTACCGGATTCCCGATATTCACAGTACACTCGTGAAATGGTTGTACGCNAAAAGAAAAGACAATATGATGACGAAAATGAAAACGCGACATAAGTGTACAAACAGTGCACAAATAATATCAGAGGACAAAGCTGAACAACAAAAACTAAAACACACGAACAAAAACAGGACAAGAAACTACAATGAAACAACGTCTGGGAAAAAGTATTCATATTCCATGTCAGATTATGAACCCAAATAATTCAACGCTACGAACAACACAGGAACCACAAAAATAACCAGAGAAAATATCAAATAAGTAAACTAAAACAGAGGACACAAAACGACGAAAAAATGAAAACACAATAATAATTGCAAGTCTTCACAACGTTTTGGGACCTGGAATCTCTCCCCTTCTTCAGGTGAGACACTGGACACACTGAACAATCACAGTAGACTGAGCTGAGGTGGAAAACTGAGTATATATACGATTCTGGCACTCGTCCGAGTACACCAATAGGAGGGCAGGTAGTCTCTGATTGAAGATGCTTGGAAGAGATTTAAGTTTGAGTTATTTTTAGTCTCATGGTTGACAATGGACACAGTCCAGTTATACCATCATAATAACATGAACTCACCATTGCCATTAAACTTAAAAGACAACATAATTGTGGTATACTTACTGCTAGTTCTCAGCCATACAGTGTTTAGGGGGCCCCAATCTGTTCTAAACTCAGTAGGAGATAACTACTCAATCAAACTGCAAACATCAAAAATGACAGAGCCTTGAACATATTTCATTTATTTACCTAAATACTCCTGCAGTGGATTGACATAGAGTGTGGCAGAAAACAAAGACCCTGCTTGGATTTGTATGTCACATGTTTCTGTGCCAAGCATGCTGTCTTGCTTGCACACCTGTGCTTTCTTGTTACTTTGTGACATAATGCAATTAGTTTGGAGGAGTTATATCTACACAACTCATACCAAGTGGGCTAGGCCCATCTCACAACAGCGGTAATAAGTTTTCACATTTAATGAATCATTAAAGTATTTATTTATTTTTTTGTTTAAGCCACCTCAACTGTTAGACTTCTTTTAACTTATGCCTTTTTATTCGGTTTTTTAAGTCTTATGTTCTTATTCAATTGTGTGTGTGTGTATGTTTCAGGCAGGGGTGAACTGGTTGGCGTTCCTCAACAAATACAAGCTGCACGGTATTCTTTGTGACGATATGGGGCTTGGCAAGACACTGCAATCAATCTGTATTCTTGCCGGGGATCACTATAACCGACAACAGCAGTACCTGGTAAGTGCTGCTGAGCATTTGGGACATTTTATTTTCTGATCAAATTCATTTTTCAAATAAATCTTTACACTGTTATTGCTATTGGATGCTGAGGTAGTATGACTATGGACTGTAAACACACGTATGTTACCGGTGTATACATAGGTTTTTGTGAAAGAATATTTAGCCCAAAAAATAAAAAAAAAAATAAAAAAACTTTTAGCTTCAATGACATTTGAGTTTATGTTTTAGTGTAGACTCAGTGTATGCCAGTTTTTCAGAAAGAGCTTGGCCTAGTCTTTTTTAACACTGACAAAAAGCTTCCAGGATCTGGCAGTATTATTGCAGAAGAAAGTAACTCGCAAAACTATAGCTTGTTATTAGTGATGGGTCGAGTCTCAAAAAATTGAGTCTAGTTGAGTTAAAGAAGATAAACTCATGACTCACCAAGTCAAGTCACTGTGCTTTTAGGTTATAAACAACAAATATTCACACCTAACAATTATCTTTTGTGTGTCGTGAATCAATTTTACGTTACTAAACCGCTAAAGTTGCGCTGGAACGAAAACAATAACTCGACCACATGCCTTGACACTGGGTTAACGTTTGTGATGTTTGGCTGTGTGATAAAATCCAGTGGGGGTTACATTCGTGACTTGAGCCATTTTGCTTCCCAGCGAAGCACTTCCTCTTTGTCCATGCTGGGGGACATCAGATAAGGGAACACATGTCAAGGCTGACATGTACAGTCTCAGCACGACACAAATACCTACAGCCATAGGAAGCATGGTATTTAAACATGAAAAGTTTTTGTCTCATGGCATATCACACCTTCAGCAGAAATATGCATAATGGTAATAAAAAAACAAGTAGTACTGTGAAACACTCACCCTGGCAAAGAAATATTCTTATTGGTAGAAACTAGTCCCAAACTTTTTTCTTGGTAAACTGGGACAATAAGAGATGGAGGAAGTTATCAGGGGTAGGTGTTATACCCATGTACATAGGTACACATTTACATTTATGGTGCAAACTAGATTTTAACTAAAAAATTTTTTATTGAACTCTACTTGACTCAACTTTCATACTACTTGAAACTCAACTTGACTCTACTCGCGTTTCAAACAACTTGACTTGACTCAAAGCTGTAAAAATCAAACTCGCCCGTCACTACTTGTTATGGTTCGCAGGAAAACGGCTGTTTCCTCGAAGGGGTCGTTATTTAAATTTGGACAGACTCTGTACCACCTCCTCCCTCTATATGCAAAAATTCCATAAAAATTTTACTTTAAGCATTTTGGCACAGGTTTTAGCAGCAAAATCATATGATACATTTGTTAAAAACAGTCAAATGGTTCCAGTGAATTGACTTGTAAGATCTATGTGCTTAAAGGATAAAATTTGATCAATTTTGATTGACTTTGACCCCTGAAAGCTTGAAATGTATGGCCATGTTCAATTTTTTCTAGAGAGAATGTAAAATGGTTTAATTAGATATTAATTAATTTAATAGTTGTATGCCTTCCAAAAGAGAAAATACAACCTAGATGGAAATGTAGGTCCTCCCCTTGTCGCAAAAAAAAAGCTTCAAAATGGTGCGCCGAGTATCTTTTAATGATCACAAGCTATATTTTCACTCGCCTCTTGCAGTAAAATCAGTTGATTTATTATTTAAATGTTGACTTATTATCAGGGACGGGTCAGTTACCTGGTATTTCGTGGCCTGTCTTACAAACTCGACCACAATATCAGAGTAGTAAAAGGTTGATGTCCTTATGCAATTGCAGTTAGCAAGCTGTGTAAAAGTACAATCAAACCAAGCAGCCACAGAGCCAGCAAGCGGCCTTGTCAAGGAGAAAGGTGAGGGAATGGTGGCTAGCTTACCCTCTCTCCTAAGGCAAAGCTACATGTGCACCATCCTGGTCTGATCAATACTGATGTTCTGCCTCGCTACACCTCTCATCTAATTCTCTGCACACACACACACACGTGCACGCATGTGCACACATGTACGTGCACACACGCACACACACGTGCACACACGCACACACACGTGCACACACGCACACGCGCACAAAACTGCACCTTGTGACTACAGAGCTGAGCGCGGACTGTGTATCTTGTAAATGTTCTTGTTTCTGGTGGTTACAATAGTTTACCTGCAGATATGAATAATTTTTGTATTCGCTTTCATCTAAAGTGCTTCATAAAATAACTTGATCTGCTATATTCAGTATCTGCCTTGAAACACTGCACATGTATTCACATTCCCAAGTTTAAGATAGTTGGTTTCTGGAAACATGAATTATTCTAAAAATAAATTTTTCCCCATCAGTAGCAGACAAACATGATTTTAGTTACATAATCTTCCAAGGATTGTCATACAACAAATGTTGAGGAGTTAAGATTAGTATTGCAAACAGTAAATAATATAATTTGAATCAGTTTTTAGAATGTTTGAAATGTACGTGACCTAAACAAATGCCCTTTAAACTCTTTGTTTTGCAGTGCAAGCATAACATTTTATTTTATGTAAACTCCAGGGTGTGTGAGTTTAACTTCACTAAAAATGTTTACCTGCAAAATGTGTTTATTTGAGGTTAAACCTTTTCAAGATACATTTCTGTACTAGGAAAATTTTTCACTGCTCCATCAAAACAGTATGTAATTAAAATGATAATTGTAGAATAAGAAGTAGTGATGAGTTTGACGCTACGCCACTTTGGAAGACAGGGTGACTTATAGCGTCGTAGTTACGTCCTCCCAGCATAGACTATATGATGCCTGAAGGTTAAGGGGTTTGCAATAATGTAGTCTTTTACTGTTTCATTTTGAAGGACGAATATATTGTCTGGAGTTTAAACAAGAACTACATACATCAACACTTCCGAGGTGTGGTACTCTAATAATTTTGGCTACTCGGATTAACTGCGGACGACTTCGTGATGGAGGGGGTCTTCTCTGGACGGTGATTGTATACTTAGCTCTGTTCATAGCTGGTGGAACCTTGCTATAGCAAATTACTCTGTAGCACCATTTCATGCAGTGTTACCATACCCACTTCGTGAGCATCCTGCATTTTCTGAATGCTCTTAAGTGTGTGGAAGCTGACAAGTTGACAGTGAAATACAATGTAGCGCATCTGACAGTGTTATTTCCCATACAAAAATTGTTCACGTAAAGATCTTTAAATTAGAATAACTAGTAATCACTGACAATCAAGAAAAAAATTTATTTTGCTGTCTCTTTTTGATAAATGCATGCAACAAAGACTGAAAATAAACGTGCATCACATTTGCCTGAACCTTTAGTATGGTATGACTTCTAAATATGAGCAGTGTAATTGCAGACACTTTTGTTTATTTCTGAATTTATACTGTTCGACGTAGTCACAAACTTACTGTTTGGCAGCCTGTGTAAATATTTCGGCATGAAGATGGTATTCAGAGCTAATAGTAATGGAAGAACATTTGGGCATCTTTGGCATACAGACTTTCCCCACACCAAACTAGTCGAGCCTCAGTGTCTGCACATGCTCTACGATATGCGAACACAATATTACTTTAATTATTTGTTTTAAAATTGCACAAATCTGTTGAAAAAGCTTTATACTTAGTAGTTTATTAGCAATTGTATATAATTACAAAATATGTGTTCTATAACAAAGAAATAATATACAGTATTTTTCAGGGAGTGTGAGAATTAGTGGCCATTTTGAACCATATTTTTTTTTTTCCTTTGTGAGAGGTAGATGTTTACGTGTTACAATTGTTGCCTGTTCGTTTTAGCTATTTGTGTTTATGGAAAATAAAGTTACCATTTGTCCTCTCTCAAGTAGACAACACATGTCAGTGCCTGCTCATTCTGCCCCCTCCCCCTATTTCCCTGCATCCCAACCACCCACGTGTGTAAATAACCTCACGCTTTTCACTCATTTATTTATTCAAGCTGGGGGACATAATTTGACCCATGTTATAATGAGCCACGGTACTTCGGGCTTCTACTGTACCTCAAAACGGTACGTACGGCCACCCCTAGTCGCAAATATAAAATGCAAACATTGGGCTCTGATGCACTTTAATGAGTGCAAAGTCCATTACCAGTAACTTGTTGAGAAAAAATCAGACAATGTATTAATGAAAAATTATTTCAATACAATAGACAAACGTCTTGTGAATAAAATACACTCCAGAATGGTATAGGCTGTTCACAGTAAAGTGAGCACTTTTGAGGCCCTGGTTACTTTTTTCTCTTGCTTGTTTATGCTATTTCGAGTTACTATTAAATATAGTGTATATTTTTCACCACAATCAAAATTTAACGTCTGGGACCACCACAAAATATGTTTATTGGTTATTATTTCTGTAGAGATAGTTTTATAAAGTCCTCACTTAACAGTCAACAGCCTATACGTACAACCTCCTAGGCAACATGCGAAGCGATCACGAGAATATTAGTTTGAAGGGGGAAAGCTGTGGGAGGTGTGTAACTCGTGCTGTTATTGGTCGAACTTGTTGCTATGGCCAGGCGAAATAACTAGGCTAGGTGTGGAGACTAGGGAGGGTGTAGAACAGTTACTCCCTTTGTTCCTTCAGGTGCCGTACGGCATGCTTGTTTCAAATCACAACTTTCGCAGTTTTTAACTGATTTCTGCATGGGTTTTTTTTTTTCCATCTCACAGCATGCCATTTATGAGTAGCAACACTACAATCCATGTATTTTATCGCTGTGGACTTGCAAACATATTTCAAATGAGTTTTCATTGCAGTGTTGTTATACTGTCTTACCAATTATGATGTCAAATGTATTTTGTTTCAAGCTTAGAATACCAAACAATTGACGGAGTGTGAATGACAGCTGTCATTAACTCACTGCCATTTTTCTTAATAAAGAATATTATTCGTTCTTTCCCTTGAAGGAAATTATATTTTATAAGTATATCTAAACGTTTCCAGTTTGCTTTATAAGCAGACAATAACAATGTCTTGATTCGTGCTTAGTCAACACAAGATAATGCATAGTACAACAGCTTCCTCGCTCCACACACAGTGTTGTCTGCTATAGTGTGTAGCCAAGTGGTCAGTACTGCGATGGGCTTTGAACTGTTCACTGTATTTTATTTGCTTGCATGTAAAGTTTTTTTTTTTAATTTATGGCGCTAAATAAACATTGTGCTAACACCACTTATTGCAAAAGGAAAGTGGTTCACAAACAAGGTCCATCTATATTTAGTGTGTGTCCTTTTTTTTTTAATTAAATCCTTAAAAATAATTTTACGGAAGTTTGAATTTTAAACAAATTAACAATTTGATTGGTATCCAGCAAGGGAAGAGCAGTATTTCATCTACAACAAAAGCAATATTCGTGTCACTTAGAAAAAAATTGTCAGGAAGCAAGTTACAGATTTGGACGTTTCTAACTTCGGAGAGCAGAGAAGTTTGTGTTTAAAATAAGGGAGGGGGAATTTCAACAAAAATTACAACAGTTATATGCAAAAAAATTAGTTTAAATGGTTTCAAAATTTCCATGGCAGATTTTTTTTTTGCAAAGTGTCTATTTTTGTTATAAGAAATCAAACGACTCGCAGAAGTTTGTAATGGAAGGGAATGACATTACAACTGTGTGAACAGGAACAACTTTGTTTCACCATTATAATCTAGAAAAACTAAGATGAATTATTTTTTCTATGCTACATGCAACTGCAAGTAAATAAAAATTATTACATCTACATTTAATAGGAGTTGCTAATCTGTAAATTTAAGTGTCACAGAATGTTTTTAGTATGATGAAAAATTTAGCAGTTCGTCTGCTCAGTAAGTTTCGTAATAAATATAAACTCTCATATTAGTGTATGTGCTTTTAACAATCTCTGTTTCTAATTTATGCAAATGTTGCTCTTTACGTAAATAATTGTAATTCATATTACTGCAATTCAGATTTAATGGCATATGTATTGTAACGGGATGGGCGCTTGACAAATGTGGCAACAGGACCTGATAATGCTCACCGATAGGATGACACGGAGCGGCCAAGAAGTTCTGTGCTGGGTAAAGTCTACAAGCTGCATATTTAATTGAGGTTCACCTACAATATTGCATCATGAAAAATTTTAGCTAATACCTTTACTGTGGTAACAAGATGTCTGTACCCATAAAGTTTTAAGTTGAACATACAGTCCAGAAAGTAAACAAACAGTATCCACACACAGTTCTTAAAATGCCCAATTCAGTAATTGTGGAGCAACATTGAAGATGAATAAATTTATTCACTACTTTCTTCTTTAAGGCCTGTTATACAGTGACAAATACACACAAAAACAGACATGACATGTACTTTTACTCCACTAATAGTACATGAATGAAAATTGCTCGCGTTTTACAATAAAGAACTGTCGATTATTCTTGATTTTTTTTGGTGAAAATTCAAATTATTACGTACTTTACACTTAGCAGAAAAGACCTAACACAGTTACGCCAAAAATAATTGCAATTTTTATATGAGGAATAACGGTCATGTTTACATTCAGCCATTTTGTAGAAACAAAATTAATTACATGACTGGCTCTAACTCAGATCAGCCAATAAAGATTATCATATCATTAAGTTGCTTCAGGAAAATGAAATGTATTGGTGTGCGAAATTTCTCATTTTTCAAGTCGAATCAAACATTTTTATACTTAACTTCATCTTCGAATTAAAATAATTTTTTAGTTAAAAGTTGAATATTTTGACATAAAATGTTTATTCCACGAAAAATACCATAAATCTCGACGAAACAGTGTATTCACTATGGCAGCACAGTCTGAGATGGCCTTCATTACTGACAAAGTGTCGCTTGATAGTGAAACCGCATTGATTTTTGTCTGCATCAGGTGTTTTGTGCTGCATCACATTGCTGTATTGTAACAACCAATTTAAAGTACAACAGAAACATTCGGAGATAAGCTATGTGACTTTAATTGTACTTGATAGATTCTTGTAATTTCATTGGTGTAAAGGAGTTCTAAAAAAAAAATGCTGGGAATGTACGGTAAATTTTATTTAAAATTTTGCTGGACACTCTGGAACTAGCAAAGTACAGTCTGTCACGTCTTACTAAAGGAACATCCAGCACTTCCAATCTGCCTGGAGCTTATGTAGCCCTATTGTTTTTATAACTTTAACTTTATTCAACGTTGCAGGGCTGATTCAGTATCGCTACCTGATATCAAAATCCTGCCAATATTCAGACTTAACTTCTTTAAAGTGATACTTCACACCTGTAATGTATTGTCTTAGTTAATTTGTTTTCTTTTATTTGTGATAGGCAAATCATATTAATCAAAAGGTGTGTTCTTATTTGGATTTGATTCAGAAGATAGGAATCAGATTCTTCATGTTTCTTTAGCTAGCCAATTTTTTCAAGAAACTTAATTTATAACCTTCAAAGCACTTATTAAAAGTAAAACACACTAAATGGTTTCAATATTTGATATGTGGAACAGTATTGCAAGAGTCTATAGGGTCGAAAGTATCGGCTTGAGTGGGGAAAGGTAAACTGGCCGAAAATGTAACGTGATAATTAATAATTGGTTATCAAATGCTAGTTACAAATTATTCTTATTGTGCTACGAAAATCAGCTTCTAATTTGAAATGACTACTTTAAAGTTCAGATCTTTTACAAAATAAAAAACCATAAACTAGGCTTGCGTGTTTTCAAGTCATGCGCAACAACTTTGCCTGAAGTTTTGGGGCGATAGGTAGAAGCTTCTGCATTAAGTGAAAACCTGTCGTGTAAAACAAAGTTGTAATCAAGTTTAATTAGAAATGTTAAAGAAACACGTTCTTTTACCTCCTTTTGTACAAAAGATCTTAGGGAGTAAGAATACTAGTTGAAGTAGGCTAAGTAGGATGACCAAGCATACTGAGAATCACTTTCAGCATGTGTTGGTGTGACTACGGGTATTGTTCTACTATTTACAGACCAGAGAAGAAGATCTCTTATCTTAAACTGCCTGCAGATCTTCATGAATTTGAATGTAATATAGTGTTTTACATTTCATTTATTTGTTTGCAGAAAACCATGAACCCAGATTGTGCCTTGCTACCATCAATAGTGATCTGCCCACCCACTCTTACTGGCCACTGGGTGTATGAAGTGAAGAAGTTCCTTTCATCAGAGTACCTCGACCCCTTGCAGTATGTTGGCCCTCCAGTTGAGCGTGAAAAGTGAGTTCATCATTCTAGAAATTTTTATGAGTATGGAATGACATGGAGTTGTGTGGTCTTTGTTTTGAGCTTATATAAACTGTGTAATTATTGAGTTGCATGAACAGAATTGTTTGTACATTCAATCTCTAATTTCTTAGCAGTTTATGTACACATTTTATGCATTGTCAAGGAATTCTGCCGTGGTTCAGATGTAAGGTCTTCCATCCCCATTTGTGGTTACAGCAGAATAAAACTGTTTTTCTTACTTTTCTTAGTGGAAACATTTTGTGTATTTGTGTTATTACTAAGAATAAGTGTTAATGGAAAATTTGTGTAAATTTTCCAGTGCATGATGTACTTTATTTGTTCACATATTCCCCACCATTGCATAATGCCTTCACTCTTGTTTTTAGATTTATGGAAAGGTTTTTTAAAAGCTCTAGAAAATGCCAGTGCTAGACTTTCCCAAGCAAGTAATGCAATCTTAGCGGCTATCCCGGGAAGAAATAATAGATTACATGGCGGTCACTGACAACAGCACAAATCGACCTTGAGTAGTGACTCGTTATCACTGGTAACAGCACGGGGTTGAATAGTGGGAGGGTAAGGTCGATTTGCGGAGTATTTGTAACTGCATGGGTCACTGTTTTTTTTTTTTAGGGAGGGGTATGTAATTACAATGCACGTATCAAAGTATACTCCATTCACGATTACTTCACACTTTTCTGAAGTCCTGCTAAAGTTCTACTTTTAGTTAACGATTAAGTAAGTATCTTTCCGCTACAAGTAAACATAAACACTGCCATGTGACTTCTAAATTTAACTTTTAAATGTTTTGGTCACTGTTTTCAACTGTTCAAAAAATCTGTTCTATTTCAAAAACCATTACATACTAATGTTTACAATTTAGGTCAATAACCAAAAATGAGGTCAGCTTTATGACTTTTTAACAATGTCTGTATTGACAATATTTCTTATGGTTATTATTTTACATATTGTTAACATATTTGTGTTATACACAAAGTAGCACATTAAAATACACTTTAATATTTTGCCACGGCAGTATTTAACCCTGTTGTAACTGTGGGGGAAAGAACTGTAGTATTTACCTTACCTCTTGTTATTAATGTGTGTTGAATTATTTCCTTAAAAGGACAGCCTTAGTTGAATAAATTTTAAAACCAAGGAGCAACCAGTCGAAAATGACAGCAAATTCAAGTACGTAACTCTTGTCACTTTTCTTTGTATGTAGCAGCGACAAACTTAGTAGGTAGTGGTTAACATGCACACAAATAGGACTACCATAACCTTTATTCTGCTCTTCTGCTCATATTTCTTTGAATAAGCACTTTTTACTACGTTTGTTTAATTATTTATTAAACATTTTTGGGCTTGGCTTAGTAATTTGTTGGGATTGTGCCAAACATTAAAATCACAGAAACGTAAGCACATTACAAAATTGTTTCACAAACACCTTAGGGAAAGTTACAAAGTTGTTATTAATAAACAGACGTGACTTTCAAATACAGAAGAACCCTGTTATAACATCTCTCAAGGGCCCCATGAAATTTCAGCCTTACAGAAGGAAAAACTTTATAAGAGAGTAATTTTGTATTGAAAAACATGTTTGTGGACCAAGAGAAGACAGCTTATTAAGCAGAAAAATGTTACAAAAGGTGATATTATAACAGGGTTCCACTGTAATTAGTCATAAAACGGTTCACGGTTAAAATGTATGAATTTTGCATGTCCAATATTTGCAATTGCACACACTGGTCCAGCGTAACGACTACGGCACTGGCACAACACCTTTTCGCAGGCAGCGGACATGACGCACGTTCAAGTATATTTATTCCTACTGTGGAAACATAAATTTATTACAACATTGGAACTTGTCTAGGTAGTTTTAAAAAACATGTGTACAAACTTGATGTGGTAATTAAGTATTTTTTGTATGAAGAAAAATTAACGCTTTGTTCAACAAAGCACAACATGCCATGTCATGTCTCGCCACCTCTGCCAACTTTGGATTTGTAAGTTTGTAACTGTCCCGCCATCACATATAAATATATTATAATAAGTATTCTAACATTAAAATCTCATTTCAGTTTTAAATTACAAATTTAAAAATCATTATTTTTNATACAGAAGAACCCTGTTATAACATCTCTCAAGGGCCCCATGAAATTTCAGCCTTACAGAAGGAAAAACTTTATAAGAGAGTAATTTTGTATTGAAAAACATGTTTGTGGACCAAGAGAAGACAGCTTATTAAGCAGAAAAATGTTACAAAAGGTGATATTATAACAGGGTTCCACTGTAATTAGTCATAAAACGGTTCACGGTTAAAATGTATGAATTTTGCATGTCCAATATTTGCAATTGCACACACTGGTCCAGCGTAACGACTACGGCACTGGCACAACACCTTTTCGCAGGCAGCGGACATGACGCACGTTCAAGTATATTTATTCCTACTGTGGAAACATAAATTTATTACAACATTGGAACTTGTCTAGGTAGTTTTAAAAAACATGTGTACAAACTTGATGTGGTAATTAAGTATTTTTTGTATGAAGAAAAATTAACGCTTTGTTCAACAAAGCACAACATGCCATGTCATGTCTCGCCACCTCTGCCAACTTTGGATTTGTAAGTTTGTAACTGTCCCGCCATCACATATAAATATATTATAATAAGTATTCTAACATTAAAATCTCATTTCAGTTTTAAATTACAAATTTAAAAATCATTATTTTTTTTGCAATAAGTATGAAATATGCTAAAATTTTAAACATGTATAATTTCCCTGCTACTGCTAGCACTGCGAAAGTTTCGAGTGAGTGAGAGAGAGAGGGGGTGGGGGGAGCCAGAAGCTCAGCTCCGCCTATTCAAGTTTCTTCCTTAGACAAAAAAAACATGCCACTACGGCCTATGCACCATATCTTGCGCTGATATTTTAGACAGTAACCATGAAATATGTTGCAATCAGTGCTACCTAAAAATTAAAATATTTCAATAGGTGACGTTTAATTTACAAATAGCATACCAAAAAACTACGGTAAAACAATATTTTAACTGCGACCATTTCTTCCTAGCTGTTGCCAACCCATCTTTGCTGTCACTGTTTTTAATTTGTATGGAATACAAAATAAATGTTAGAACTTATAGAAGATACCAAGTTAAAGTTTTATTTAATCAAAAATTAATACTTCAAAGTTAATCACATTGTTAAATATTTATGGTATAAGTTACTTTAAAAAAACAGGTGAACATGTTTACTCCAAGGGAAATGAAATGATAATGAAATGGGGGAAGTACAATTTCTTACATTAAGTAGTTGAAGTTGTGAGTTTTACAGTTCACCAAAAAGCTTGGAAACAGCGCTGCTGAATGCGACTTTGCGGGGAATGAAAGATGTATGAAGGAGTGGCTGAAGAAAAATGGCGCAGCTGCAAACAACTAATGCAGGGAAATGGGCATTTCGTGGTCCTAAGGCTGGGAAACTCACTAAACTCCACAAACAAATCATAAATTTCTTGTATGAAATAAGAAACAATGCTTGTGTGGCATCGCACAAAATGGTGCAAATAAAGGCGCAAGAAATCACCTGTTCTTTGAACATTCAATTAGCGGAATTGAAATGTAGGCTTGGATGTGTTATACCCAATTTATGAGATGGGAAAACTTTTGTCTACGTCATGGAACATAATTGTAATAGACAATATCATGAACGCAAACTTGTACCATGCCTAGCTTGAATGTTAACCTGAGTGCGTCTTGCCATTATAAGAATGTTTGTTTCAAACATTCCTGTGAACAGGCAAAGAGTTGAAGAAGGTTCAAACTCTGCTAAATATGAAGACTCACAAAGTTGTTCATGATGGACCTACATGTTGGAATTCAGCTCTCTGTATGCTTTATTCATACTTGTACATAATCTCTGATTTCAGTTGCAGTTAAACTGCATTTCACTGTGCATTTATCTTCAGGAGAATGGCGTCAACTCCAGCACGTAGTCAATTTGCTTAGCATTTTCAACTGCACTTAATGATTTTGGTTCTTCAAAAGTTAAATTTACACCCCAAATTTCCTTCAAGTAGTTATGAAAACACACTGCTGAATCAATTGTAGAATTCATAAAAATGATTATGTTCAGTTACGTATAAAGTTTTCAGAAGTTGAAGTACATCGTAAAGTTGCAGCTGTCGATGACTAAAGCATCAGCTCAACTCACTCAGTCAATATGGAAGCATGAGAAGTTAAGTTTGTTAATGAAGTCGCCATTACCAAAAAACAAATGAAACATCAGAACTTTTGCTCTGAGATTTATTGCAGTTTATGTAGTTCACGCACTTTACACAGCAGACATGAAAAAGTTGCGAAATGAGCCAGACAGACTGTTAGAACAGCATTGCAGAATCCTCCGAGTTAGCCGTTAATAAACATGGCCATCACAGTCACGAATCTGTCCATCATGACAGCCGTTGACAAATAGTTGCACATTTCGTTCACTATTCAGTTCATCCAAACAACTGAAAATTTCCAGAAAAATCACAACGTTGCTGTTTGTCTCATTCAAGATGAACCCACACATTTGAACAAACCCTATCTCGTGCTGGAATGTCCGATAGAGCAACAGCTTGCAATTACATTGCTGACCCCAGAAATAAGCATCAGGTGAACGGTCTCTTTTGGAACATGCAGTGAATACTCTTAAGAGCTTCAATATAGCAACCCTTAATATCAACAATGAAAATGTAACAGTTGCTGAAGTCATCCCAACAGTAAATGGCCTTAAATCTGAATTAAGTATGTACTATGACTGAAAAGCAGGAAAGGTGTTCCTGTCCCCAACAAGAGTGGTGTCGAATCAAGCAGTATATATTTGACAACCACAAAAAAAAATGTACTGAAGTGGTACACTTTTTGTGCAGCAACCGAATTGTTACCAGTTGGTTTCCAGATATATCTCTTAGCTAGTGCAGGTATACAGTCTCATTCTACTTCACACAGCTGACTGTGAGAGAAATTTCTCTCAGATGAAGCTCATAAAAACTNGCAGGTATACAGTCTCATTCTACTTCACACAGCTGACTGTGAGAGAAATTTCTCTCAGATGAAGCTCATAAAAACTGATATAAGGAACAGACTGAATGAGTCAGCTCTGGATTCCATACTTTGCATTACGCTAAGGGGCCCTGATCTTCAAGAATATAGATTTGGCTGTGCAGTTCAGCTTTGGGCAGGACAAAACAAAAGAATTTGTTTGAAATAGCAGTGAAAAGTAAACAATAATCTGGATTTTTATACCTTAAATATAATATGGCTTCATGTAAACCTAAGGTACTTAAATATTAGAAAAAAGTCTTATTTTAATGTTTTTTTGCTTTCATCACAAATTTTTTTGGTTCAGGCAACCAACACACTAAAATTTTTAGCCACATTCCTGCTAACCCAACCTCGTATAACACAACCATATTTAATCAGATCATACTTAAAAGCAAACATTTTCTAGCAGACCACCTTATTTTCATGAACAAATATAATCATAAATATGTGCATACACATGCCTTTTTAATATTTTTGTACTTAAATTACTGTAAATAATAATTTCTTGCCAACAGCACAGACTGCTCTGTTCTGATTGATTGCCGCCACACAAATGGGTCAAACCCAATTTTTTATCAATTCCGATTCTGAAATTTTAATTCTTGATTCTGAGTCATTACCTTTTTTTTTTATACCAGTTACTATCAATATTCAGCAGTGAAAATGTTCCAAAATAAAAATTGTTACAAACCTGTGGTATTATTAAAATAGCTAAATATATAATTATTCTATTGAAACAATTTAATACCTAATGCCACTATCCCGTAACAACTTGTAGGAAATTTTTATAACAGTTATTGAGTGTATAAAATATTTTTGTACTCATATTTGGCAATAATGTACAAAAAGGTTTTACAAGTTCTTATTAAAAAAACATGCATTCAAACACGTTCTGGATCTAGTCTGTTCCTTTTGGTGTCACATATGCCGCTTGTACCGAACAACTGCTCACTATGAACAGTAGATGGTGGAATGCACAATAATTGTTTAGCCAGTTTCACAAGAGAAGGATATNCTCACTATGAACAGTAGATGGTGGAATGCACAATAATTGTTTAGCCAGTTTCACAAGAGAAGGATATGTAGATGTGTTCGTTCTCCAGTACGTATTTACTGAAGAATGTGCAGCTTACCAAGTTCAGCACAGAATTTTTTGAGGATATGGTCCTTTTGTTTTGGTGCCTCTGGTAGAAGAAATTCACTATTTTTACAAAAGAATTTATATTGGGGTTTTTTAATGTTTTGTCAAATTTGTAGGAGATTTTGAAGCCCCTCCAAGTGAAATCCTTGAATTGATATTACTGCAAATTGCGTACTTATCTTCAGGATCTATCCTAGAATGACCAAACTTTAGACATGTTCACAAATTATTGTAACTTTAATATTTAACTTANCTTCAGGATCTATCCTAGAATGACCAAACTTTAGACATGTTCACAAATTATTGTAACTTTAATATTTAACTTAAACACTTACACATAATGCATCAAAGAATTGTCAAAAACACCCCAAACTTGTACCATGTAACATTTGCCGCACACCTATTTTCATAAAATATATTTAAAGTATAAATACATTTTATTCAAGTTACACACGTGTCTGCATGTCTAGCATTTCGTCAAGAATTTCGCAATATTCAGAAAACTAATAAAAAATCAAACAACATTAACCTTGTCATTGCATAATCCCGGCACTCTATTTTCCTGCACTAAATACTTTTACTTTTTCTCAATGGGCTAGAAGGAAGAAATTTCAAAGAACTAGTAACCACCGTCTGCGAAAGTTTTATTTCTGGAACAAACACAGTGGGCATCCAGCCATCCAATAGATCCGATCCATCATTATTTTCATTTGTGGCATGTCTACGCAATCTTAAAGTAGTTCCGCTAGACAAAAATAGGTGGCACTGGCACCACAGGCGCTGTGTATCATTATGTAATAGGTAGCAGCACAGTCGTTNTCGCTAGACAAAAATAGGTGGCACTGGCACCACAGGCGCTGTGTATCATTATGTAATAGGTAGCAGCACAGTCGTTCGCCGTTTTGTGGGATGTTTTCTAGCATTTTATTCTTCCTAAAACGTACAAAAAACGTAATCAATGTCTTATAAATTGCAGCACATCACACGTGGTATATAATTCAGTTTCCACACATGTTGCTGTTTACTGTAAAGTCTACAATTTATGTACCGGCCAGTAACAGAAATATATTTTATCCATGTCGCACAATTACAAAATGAGTGAAACACTAATCATCCTTTGCAATCAGCTACAGTGCCATATTTAATATTCTTTGCAGTTACATATCGTACGTGTGAGTATTGGTTGTAAAGAAGGTTGCTGCTTTGTCAAATAATTATATTGACTGGTCACTTTTAAAATTGCTTCGGCCGCAAAAGTTTNTGTAAAGAAGGTTGCTGCTTTGTCAAATAATTATATTGACTGGTCACTTTTAAAATTGCTTCGGCCGCAAAAGTTTCGATAATTTGATTCAGTTGGCTATACATGCAACTATTTGTTATGAATCATCACAGTAAAACAGTAAATATTTCACACATTTTTCGTAATTTCATTAGCCATTTTTATTTTTGTGAGAAAATTTAGATATCACTTTTATTTAGCACTGTGCGAAAATTAATAATAGTATGTTATGTGCAGCAGCCATTATTAATAACCTACTTTCATAATGTACATTTTACGTTATTAAGTTAGAAAGTTTGGTTTTTTAAAATACAACTCAAATCACTTTTTGCACAGAAACAAATGCAAATATATACAGTTAATGTACAAAATGTTAATGATACACATCGCCGTTAGGAATTCTGTGCATTTGAAATCAGGAATCAAAATCGAGAATCAAATTGATTACATAAAATCAATGGAATCTAATCCACCCTTCCCTAATATAAAATATCAATCCCAACACTGCACACAACCTTCCAAGTTCAATTGGAAATGATCACATAAGATAACACTTTCAGTTTTTCTGTACATATCATAAAGCATAACTTAATACTTTTTTTTTACATTATAAGCCCTGCTTATGTCTTATAAGAGGGACAGTGACAGTTTAAACTCTAAAACTTTTCTGTTAATACAAAGGTTTTTTGTGTACATAATTAACTTTATTTTGCTGCCAAATTCTTGTGCAAAGTAAATTTATTTCATGTGGCAATTTTTCTTTAATATAATTGTATTAATAATTCTTATTATTGTAGAATGTATAATCATTATGTTTGTATTTCTTTTATATAACCTCTGTAANACAGTGACAGTTTAAACTCTAAAACTTTTCTGTTAATACAAAGGTTTTTTGTGTACATAATTAACTTTATTTTGCTTCCAAATTCTTGTGCAAAGTAAATTTATTTCATGTGGCAATTTTTCTTTAATACAATTGTATTAATAATTCTTATTATTGTAGAATGTATAATCATTATGTTTGTATTTCTTTTATATAACCTCTGTAAAGATCATCACATATTAACTTGTGACATTATCAGATATCACTTCCCACAATGTGGTGTAACCAAATGGCATCTCATTCAATCATAGTTACGAGTGTGATCGCTAGAGCTCTCCAGTTTCCACAATTTTTTACAATGTTTTGCAATGAAAGCTGTTCATCTGTGGTTAAACGGCTTGTTTACATTTTGGCGATAAATATTTTTCATGAGTATGTGGTTTCTACTGTTGCATTTGTATTAACAATATAAAAATCCACTTGATTTTTTTTTGTACTGACATTTGTTGAATGTGCTGGTGAACCAAACACGTCATTGTTTGTAAGAGAGAACCCATTTTTATATCTCTCAAAAAGTCACAAAAAAAGGTGCATCTTAGAAGCGAGTAAATGCAGTATTTGATCCCTACAACCAAAATCAAGGCCAGTGGCACTGTTGTACACAGATTAGGTACGTGTTTCACAGTTTCCACATCTGAAATTGTAATCCATTAAACACGGTAATAAACACAAAAATAACAATCAGTACTGTCAATTCCAAATGCAATCCCTACTTGAAAACCAAAAAAANAACACGGTAATAAACACAAAAATAACAATCAGTACTGTCAATTCCAAATGCAATCCCTACTTGAAAACCAAAAAAAGGTAGCTAAAATGAAATCTATAACAATAATGTAAAAAAAGGTACCTGAAAGTCAAGGACAGCATGCACANAAAAAAAGGTAGCTAAAATGAAATCTATAACAATAATGTAAAAAAAGGTACCTGAAAGTCAAGCACAGCATGCACAATAACTAACATGGAAAAGCGATCACGAGACTATAAGCTCAATAGGGGAAAGGTGGAGTGTGTAACTCGTGCTGTTATTAGCAGACTTTATTGTTACGTACACGATAGTGGACCGTTACTGTCGTCACAAGAGATGGCTAGGTGGAGAGAGGTGTTGCGAGAGGGACAAAGCTTCTTTTTTTGAGGTCATGTGTCACAGGGCAGGTCAGTGTTTAGGTGGTGGTGCCAGCCAGGTGGCGCACTAACGCCAAACCACCATTGCCACATTTTTTAATGGACTTGCGCTTTACTTTTATTTGTTTTCACCCATATTGTGGCATAGCAGTTAAGAGTAGTAACACTAAAGGTCATATATTTTATNCTTTACTTTTATTTGTTTTCACCCATATTGTGGCATAGCAGTTAAGAGTAGTAACACTAAAGGTCATATATTTTATAGCTGTGGACTAGCAAACGTATATTTAATAAAGGTAAATTGTGATTTTGTACATTTTTGCAGGGATGTTTCTATTTTTTGTCCGTTGTTGTAATATTTTTGAAGGTTTCTGAGAATAGCGTCATAAAAATGCTCTAACTAAATCATTTACTCATAAAATCAGGTCCCAACTGTGCTTAACAAAAAAAAAAAAATGTTGTATGGGTTATTTTTTGTAATACTAAATTATTAAATTAGTTTTCCTATGTTAATTTTTGAAGTAAGTTTCATTTGTTTAGGCATATTTAATGTGTTTATTCGCTGTTCATGGTAAATCTAACACTTTTGAAAGCCTTGTCTAAGGTCTCCTGGTATGCTTATTGCGTATTTTCCCACCTTGTGTAAAAATTGACATTGCTATGGACTTGATCACTCTACTAATTTGCTGGTCAAGGAAAATTTTGAAGTTATTAGAAAAATAATTATTTTACAAATTTGCTATTTTGACACTTATATACATGAAAAAGAAATCATTTCAGTCTTCATAGATGTTTACCTAACGTTTTAAATGCAATGTTAAGACAAGGAATCACTTTCCTGTCATCATTACCAACTTAACTGGTTGCATGCCAGTCAGTGTGCCTGTTAAAATGTATGCAGTGACATTTTTCTGGGTTTGATTTCAATAGTGCTAAAATAACCATGAACAGCCTATAGTTAATTGCTATGTTAATACTTACCTTAAAAGTGGTTCTTTTAATCAGCTTTATACTTTAAGCCAGGAATAAAAAATCATTATTAATTAAGGGTTTTGCCTGGCTAGGTTCACAGGACTTCAGAATAAAACTTCTTATTTAAAAACTGTTCCACTTGCATAATAGATGTCCACCCAGGAATAGCATTTAAAAACATTGTACACCTAACAAATTTCAGTTTTCTATTTCCATTTGTAGTGTTTATTTTTTGAAAATGAAAATGGCTGAAACAAGCATTTTCACAATCAAATTTTAGGTACAAAAACATTTGTGCAGAATATTTAAAGTTTTTGAAAGTGACATGCTGGACACTTTTCTCTTTATAATCACACCATAAAATAACATGGTCACCGCTGCAAATCTCAAGAGGCATGTTTCATATGTAAAGACTGCATGCTAGTTCAGCACCTTGTGAGTAGAGACGATGAGACATGTGGTGAGCGCACCTGTGTTGTCCATGGCTACCCCACGACATTGGGCCGTGGATATGCAAAATACTGTACTTCCAGTCTGACGAAACCCTTAAGAATTTTTAAACATGTAGGAATAAATAGTGGACTTTGGGACAAAAATTTCAGATGTGTCCTGTTCTTTGTGCTCTACTTGCGCTAATAAAATATGTGTGCATGTTATTAACAGTGTAGTTTTTGTTCTTCTAGAACTAGGTGTCAGTGCTTTGTTCAGCAAAAAGAACATGAATATGAATAATCTTGGGTTGCAGGTTACGCACTCAGGTAAAGCAGCACAATTTGGTTGTTGCTTCATATGACATAGTGAGGAAAGACATTGACTTCTTCAGCACCATCAAGTGGAACTACTGTATCCTGGATGAAGGACATGTAATAAAAAATGGAAAAACTAAGGTATGTGTTCATTTTTTAATTCAAAAAATTGTGTAGTGAATAAAATGCACAAAGGCATTCAGGAAGTTCACGTTTGTGAATTTCCTTTGTATGTTAGAAACTAAAAATACAATGGAACTGCACCACGACAAGTGCAGGCTTCGATGATGCAACAAGTGCAGTTTTGTGTACTAGCTCGCTGTAAAGATAGCATCGCTGGTTCCTAGAGTTGAAACACGTGTACATATTTTTGTTTTTGGTCTTCAAACANGCTCGCTGTAAAGATAGCATCGCTGGTTCCTAGAGTTGAAACACGTGTACATATTTTTGTTTTTGGTCTTCAAACACCACAATTTACGTTTCAAAGGAGAACAAATGAAGGCTGTCTTTCTAGGAAATAAAAAGTTACTGCATCTACAAAATAAGGGATCAAACAAAAATGTTTTTCTTGTCACCACTTCTTCTAATTTTAAAATCTTTACATGAACAATGGGATGGTCACAAGGAAAAGGCCACCTTAAACTCTGCTCCATTGTATTTTATGGTAAACATGTAAGATTTCTTGCATGAAACAGCATTTGAAAATACAAGGTGTCCATGAATTGAGAAAATACTGGGTGTTCAAGAAGTGAGTATTGTATGATAACACTGCATAAAGTGATGTTGCACAGTAAATTTTGGTTAATACAATTATTAGCAATAGTGATAATTTTTCTTGTCATCAGTTGTAATGTAGTGATGGGCGAGTTTGATATATATAGCTTCGAGTCGAGTCAAGTTGTATGAAAGTCGAGTCAAGTAGAGTTCAGTATAAAATTTTTTTTAGTTAAAATCGACTTTGCACCGTAAATGTAAATTTGCACATATGTACATGGGTATAATGCCTGCCCCTTATAACTTCTTTCCCCTCTTTCAATCACGGTTTACCAAGAAAAAAATTTGGGACTGGTTTTTTACAAATAAGAATAATTCTTTGCCTAGGTGATTCGCATGCCTACTTTTTCCCACTCACCAATGAGGGAATGACAGATAGGAATATAACTGCTACAGGGGTGAATGTAGGAAGATAACTGTTACAGAGGTGGAGTGGGAGTGTAAGTTTTCAGGATGATCAGTCAGCATGCCACAGGATGAATGGACAAGCAGTCCACATTTAAAGTTTTTGTTACCTAATAGTTGTTGTGAGTGGACAAACTGCCCTCATTTAAAGTTTTTGTTACCGAATAGTTGTTTTTTTTAAACACATGTCTTTAAAACAGTAAGCAAAGGAGAAAAGTAATGACAAGTTTACCTATATGGATATTTCTGCTGAAGGTGTGACTTGACATGAGACAAAGGTTTTTCATGTTTAAATACCATGCATCCTATGGTTGTACAGATTTTTGTGGTGCTGAGACTGTACCTGTCAACCTTGACAAGAGTCCCTTTATCNCCATGCATCCTATGGTTGTACAGATTTTTGTGGTGCTGAGACTGTACCTGTCAACCTTGACAAGAGTCCCTTTATCTGATAATGCCCAGCATGGTGGCAAAGAGGAAGTGCTTCATTCCATTGCGAATCAAAATGACTCTAGTCACGAATATAACACCCACCGGATTTTATACTATTGTTATGGTGCCCTTCAGCAGTATACTAATTGGGTTCTTCTACTAAATGTACAATATAAATAACTCAGAAAAAAGTTAATTGTGGTTACCAGTTTCAGCAAGAAATCCAGTTGTTTTCATGTTACAGACTTACAGTCGAACCTCATTACAGTGGACTCCCTATCTACTGGTTTTCAGGTGACTGTCAAAAATTTTCCATTCATGCAGAATTTCAGCAGATGAGGGTTCTGACACGTACATCAATAAAATACCATTTCTGACCTCATTATACTTAATTTTGAGTATATTGAGAGCTGTACATTATCTGTGAATAAAGTTTAGCTAATAAACACAAAAAAAATTGCAATTTTTTAAGAAAAGGATTGCTGTATTAATATTACTTTAAATAATACATTAAAAAACATTTCACCACAACTTGTTTAAATAAAGAATATAACATCTCAAAATACTTATATAATTGATTGTAATTTGGCACCAAATGCAAGCCAACCTAAAACTTTCAAACCCTCTAAAAATGAAAATAATGACACCAAATGCAATTCAAATTTTGAATGTGAGATTATAGATCAGGGAAGTGTGTTCACAGCGGTTGGCAGCAAAGGAGAAGCAGCAGGAGTAGTGAAACCAGTTGGAGACACCTTGCGTGCGAGGCAAATGTCTCTTTTGAAGTTATTACAGTGGATTCTCGATTATTTGTTTTTCAGTGGACCAACAACAAAAAATGAAGCATGCGGGAAAACTATGGATGTGGACTTGGATTTAAAAACCTGAAAAATATAGTACATATCCTCAAAATGCATTTTTGTTTAAACCAACAGCTTAAAGATGTTATTAAAACAACTTATTTAAGTCAGTTTATGATAAAATATTCACTTTAAATTAAAAACTTCAATTTTTGAAATTGAGCGAAATTTAAGTTTTGTTAATACTAATATCTTTGTTCAATGTTCCTTCGCCGGCTGAGCCATGCTCAATCCCTCGGTTAAAATTACAACTGATTTATTTACGACAATTTTTGCCCATCATTACTTGCCAAGCCTTTTTCAAACCTTTACGATTCTAACCAAACACGCAGCTGATTGTTCCCGATAATAGTCACGCCCGTCAAAATACCGCCATGACTACCTCATACCAAATTCAGTTTACAATAACAACGCCATAGATTGTTGAATACAATATCAGAGATTGTGTGATTCATTCTTATTGATGCCAAGCTACGAGTGCAGTAAACAGATAAGAAGAATAAAAATGAGAATAGTTTCTCATTATCGCCAACCTATGAATGCAGTAAATACATAGGAAGAAGGAAAATGGTAGTCTATAGAACACTAAAAACTGTTGTGGAATGTAAATAATACTACCAATAACACTAGTTGGCAATTGTGTTTTGCATTCACATAATGCTCAAAAACGTATGATGCTTGCAATCTTTGGCAAATGTACCAATGAGAAATACGGTAAAACATAAATAACTGGATCAAATCATCGAAAATCCACTGTATTTCATAGTNTGTTGTGGAATGTAAATAATACTACCAATAACACTAGTTGTCAATTGTGTTTTGCATTCACATAATGCTCAAAAACGTATGATGCTTGCAATCTTTGGCAAATGTACCAATGAGAAATACGGTAAAACATAAATAACTGGATCAAATTATCGAAAATCCACTGTATTTCATAGCTAAACGATTGTTCCGAACATATTTTGGCTTTTGGGCAGAATATCTAATTGATGGATGCGAGAAATTTATGTTTTAAGAATCGTAGCATGCAAATTTTTTTAACATTGTTTATATAGGATAGTTGTCAGGACCATCCTAAAAAAAGACCGATACAGGAAAATGGAATGAATGGGATCACTATAACGAGGTTTCACTGCATTATATTTCACTGCAAAAAAATTATTGTAACTTTTGAGACAGAAATTAATAAATAAGGCGATCCAAATTTATTTGTTCATAGTCTTTTCTTACTGTAATTTATTTTTCAAGGCCACTTCCTCTGATTTTCCCGTACATATACCTGTCGCGAGTTATGCTGCACTCGGGCTCGGTGCTTACCCATTATTAGATGACTGAAGGTGTAGAATAGGCCCTTACAGGATATCAGTTTGTTAAAAAAATGGGTGTCGCTTCTTCCGGTCAATATTTTTCTCGTTACGTGTTAGTGCTTCTCGAAAGGCATTTCTTTCGGTTAATTTCTTTCTTTCTTCTATTAACATTTCTATCACATTTCGTTGGTACATTTATAAATAGCCTCTACGATTTTTCTCCAACCAATTCTTTAAAGAATACATGATCAACATTAAAATTAAAATGTTATACCTTTCTGTGCAATTGACAGTTCATTTTTGTATTGTGAAAATTCCATACTGATGTTTTCATCTTTGTAATTCTTACATCGCACAAAGGAGCATTTGGCTTCGAAAGCCGGTCAAAAATAGTTTAGTAGTTTTTTTATGAAAATGATTAAAAAAGCATGAATGAATAGAGGAACAGTTTTATTTTGGTATAATCAAGGTTACAGTATAACAATAAAATAAAAGTCGTTCATTTCAGGCATAGCCCATATACATTTCCACTACAATTAAAATGTTTTATAAAGTAAACAAAAAATACAAAAACACAGACACATTATTTACAGCCTTCTTAGAATAGAAATGTCTCAGTATTTGAATTGTTTCAGTATAGAAATCAGACCAAGATTAGGGACAGATGTTAGGTTCCTCAATTGTGCAGAAATTTGTGCATTTTGGGATATTGTCCAATTTATGTAATTGGGGTAAATGTTAACAGTTCTAACAGAGTAGCACGGCCCAAATGTATCCTTGCACCACAGCTGTTCAGTCAGTGAAGGAAACAGTGTTTGTAAAAAAATGTTACAAGTCCAATGCACACTTGCATTTTCCTTGTGTTTTTCCTGTCATGGCAGGCACTGAAAGACTGACATTAGCTGACTTCCATCCAGTATTGAATGTAGGATGTTACAGCTAGGTTGACAATCCAACCTGTTTTATTTTGTAATTGCCAAGTTAAGTTTTTTGGGGCCCTGTAGGGAGGGAGACTTTAGTTTGCCTTTAATGAAACTGCATTGTTTTGAGGTTCTTCTTATGAGTGTGTGCCATTTTGAGTTGCATATTGTTTTTTTGTAGCAGTGGAAAATTTTGCTTGTAAGGAAATAACATTCAAATTATTATATCTTCGAAAGAAAAAAACAAAATGTAAATACATTGTTGTTCATACAGATGCAGCAATACTCACACACTTTCACCAACGTTGGATTTACGATATAGGCCAAACAAACAAATATTATTTACACACTGCAAAAGTGTTGAAAGGGTGGCTTTTTTAGGCACCATGCATTTCAAACATTATAGTAAGGATTTAGAAATACAATATTTACAAAACACACTAACTTACTGTTTGTAATTTGCAACCCCTTGAACATTTGTTTCTCTATGGAAATCTGTGCCCCATTACTTCACTAAAATCACGTTTGTTCATCACTGACATAAAAAATTTATGTGCAGAATCATTCAGTTAAATCAACACTTCACACATTTCCTGAAACCAACAAACATAAATTTAGAAATGTAAATTATATTCATGTACTGTCATTGCAGATGGCGGTTAAGGAAAATGGTGAAACGAGCCGATTTACGATATGATAAACACGTGCTGATAATATTGAATTTCACTCAATGAAACGCACTAAAATGGTACCTACAACCATTGCCTAAAGAAACCAAATAAAAATGTAATTAACTACCTATAAAATATTTTGAAAACACCAAGGTACTCGTATAAACACAATGAGAAAAATGCACATGCACTAAAGCATTCACCATGCTGGAAACATGGCTGGAAAGGTTTCACTGTTCGTGTCAACATGCTCCATCATAATTGCTAAACATGTTTTAAGTCAATTCACTAGGAGCAAAAAAAAATTGAATATTCCTTAAAATACATAATTTAAACCGTAACTGTTTAAGTATGATTAAAGTTTTAAATTACAACTTTTAGTTCTGAGTACTATTTTCTTCCAAAGGCACCATCAAAATCACCAACTAACAACATACATCCCGCTGCCTTTCATCAGCTGATTCGCATTCACTGCGTACTCTGCGTAGTATTTTACGTCTGATTGACAGTTGCACTGCATGTGTGTAGGTTCTCAATTATAACATTTATAACTCATGCATATGTTTAGGTATGAAAACAATACTTTGCAAATGAGAGCATTTACTGTTTACATACTGTGTAGATTGGTCACACTGTCAATTTTTTCCCACTTATATGAGGTGGACAGAATATCAAAATAATGGTGACATGTAGGTAAAAGGTACAGAAAGTAAATTGTTAGCAACTAAATTATAGACTATAAAGGTCTGCACAAAATTCTCCATATCTCGGATCAATAATTCTTTCACTCCAAATTTTGTAATTCTAATAGTCTCAAACTTCAAAATTTTTAGTCTACAATATTTGTTATTTTAACGTCTCATCACATTTAAAAACAATTGACATAAAAAAAATTTTTGCTCTGTAAATAATTTGTGGTCATTTTTCTCGCCACTGCAATTTTTGTCCTAAATCACAGGGGCAGTTTGACATTCATGTACAGCTTACGCACAGAAAATGTCAATTATACAAGAAAAATATAAAACATGTAAACAATTTTTTAATGCAAAAACTAGGGGTTTGCGAATATTCAAAAATTTGAATAGTTGTGAATAGTAATTTACGAATTATTCGCATTTGAACTTAAAATACCTTCTACGAAAATTATGAATTATTTGCATTCCCCTTTCCAGTGGCTGTAGTGCTGTGGTGACTCGAATCTGCTTCTGCTGAATTTGCCTATGTTAAAAGTTTTCCCATGTAAAGAACCAAGGGCTCTGAAAACTGAAGCCTCAGTTAACAAACTTGGTTGCTTCCATCATTGAAACGTCCTGGTTGTTTTATGTATATCTTTTCGCCTTCATCTAACTTTCAATACAGAAATGCTGTATATGTCAAATTGGCCTAAATGCATCTTTTTATGTACTGCAACATTCAAAATGGTTATTAGTTTTGTTGTAGTAAATTCCTTTTTTTTTTGAGAGAAACCAAACGAGTCTTGTATCTCTCAATGAAACCATCAGGGTTTTGCTTGATTATGTATACCCATTTACATGGTAAGGTCTTCTGATTTTTTGTAGCTCTATAAGAATCCAGGTTTAATTTTCTTCAAGTACTGTTATTTAATTTCTCATGGGCTTTTTCAGACATTCCACATCTTGTGAATTCATGGCTTCTTCATATGTTTCTGGAGTGTGTAGATTGTCTGCCATAACAATGGATAGATACTCTCTGTAACGTTCAGGTGGTTCTCAGGTTCTCTCTGTTTTTCAAATTAATTTTGCTCTGATTTTCTTCATTTGGAAAACCATGGAAGTTTACTTTGTCAGTGTCTTCCTTGCTTCTTTTTGAGTATTTGTTATTTTTACATTTCTTGGAAATATAACAATTGAGATTCAGATGTTTCTTCATTTTTCTTCTCTTTATTTGGAAAAGAAATCATTGTACTTTGGGTTAATAGAGATTTTCTGGAAATAGTATCATGAGATCTTATTATTTTTCTTTTACGTGGATTCCATATTGTATAGCCTCCAAAATCATATCCTAGTAAGATGCTTTTGATGGCTTTCTTAACCATTTTTCTTTTCTTTTGTTTAGGAACATGAACAAAGCATTTACTTCCTATTATACTTCTATGTTTTAAACTAGGTTCTTTGTTGTGCCATAGTTCAAATGGTGTTTTGTCTCAAGTGCCTGAGTTTGCTGATCTATTAAGAACATATACTGCTGTGTTGGTTAGCTCAGTCCACAAGGATTGAGGCAGATTTCCATGAGAATGAGGCATAGCTCTTGCAGCTTCGACAACTGTGCGATTTTCTCTTGCGATGAATCCATTCTTTTCGCTGCAGTGAGGCATGGTCAACAGTTGTTGAATATCATACTCCCTAAAGTGTCTTTTTTTTATTTGTTATCAAACTCTCCTCCATTGTCTGACATGAGAGCTCGGCCCGACTGCATTCTTTGAGTACCTGTAAAATTATCATGAACTTCAGACTTTTCCTAAATGAAATAGATATATCTTTAATGAGTCAAGTCATCTTTGAATAACACATAGTACTGATATCCAGAAAAAGACTTCTCGAAAGGATCACAGATATCAGTATGAATGATCTCTCGATCAGTAGCTCGATTTCTTGTTGTAAATTTTAGGCTGTGTGCTCTTTCATACACGCACCCTTCACATAGCTCTGAGTCCAGAGGAACTTGGATTCCCAATTCCCTTTCAATAGCTGCCTTCACATGTTTTTTTTATGTGCTAAGCATTCATGGCATAACTGTAAAGTGTTGTCAGGTACAGATACAATGTTGACTGAATTTCCCTGAGCATTTCAATATTTAACTTTACAGTTCCCCCTTATGCTGTCGCTGACCTGAAAGAATTATTTGACCATATGTTTTTTACATTTTGGATTACATGTTTCAGCAGTGGAAATAAACTTACTCTCTGGATTCTTGTCTTGTGCAGATAACACAGAAAATAAATTTTTGTTCATATTTGGAAGGTACCACACAATTGATCAGGTAACAGTAAGTAGTGTACTGTTGCAAATCCTTTATGTGAAGCTTTGTGCACTTCTTGCTTCACAAAGACAATCACCAGATACCATACATGGCAGTACAATTCATGATCCACTAGTAATCTTAGTTTAACATCCCGAGCTCTTACAGTCAATATACACTGGAGAGCCGAAAAAACTGGTATAGGCGTGCCTATGCAAATAACAGAGGTATGGAACCAATCAGAGTAACGTGATGCGGTCGGCAGCACCTATATAAAACAACAAGCGTCTGGCAAAGTTGCTAGATCGGTTACTGCTGCTACAATGGCAGGTTATCAAGATTTAAGCAAGTTTGAATGCAGTGTTACAGTCGGCGCACGAGAGATGGGACATAGTATCTCCGAGGTAGCAATAAAATTTGGATTTTCGCGTACCACCTTTTCACGAGTGTACCGTGATTATCGGGAATTCGGTAAAACATCAAATCTTTGACATTGCTGTAGCCGGAAAAAGATTGTGAACGAACGGGACGAATGACGACTGACGAGAATCATTAAACATGACAGATGTGCAACCCTTTTCCAAATTGGCGCAGATTTCAATGCTGGGGCATCAACAGGTGCCAGCGTGCAAACTATTCAATGGACCATCATTGATATGGGCTTTCGGAGCCGAAGGCCCACTCGTGTACCGTTGTTGACTGCATGACACAAAGCTTTACGTCTCGCCTGGGCCAGCCAACACCGCCATTGGACTGTTGATGACTGGAAACACGTTGCCTGGTCTGACGAGTCTCATTTCCAATTGTATCGGGCGGATGGACATGTACGGGTATAGAGACATCCTCATGAATCCATGGACCCTACATGTCAACAGGGACTGTTCAAGCTGGTGGAGGCTCTGTCATGGTATGGGGTGTGTGCAGTTGGCGTGAAATGGGACCCCTGATACGTCTAGATAAGACTGATACGTCTAGATAAGACTCTGACAGGTGACAGATACGTAAGCATCCTGTCCGATCACTGCACCCATTCATGTCCATTGAGCATTCCGACGGACGTGGACAATTCCAGTAAGACAATGCGACACCCCACACGTCGAGAGTTGCTACCGAGTGGCTCCAGGAACACTCTTCTGACTTTAGACACTTCCATTGGCCACCTAAATCACCAGGCATGAACATTATTGAACATATCTGAGATGCCTTGCAACGTGCTGTTCAGAAGAGATCTCCACCACCTCGCACTCCTATAGATTTGTGGACTGGCTTGCAGGATTCATGGTGTGAATTGCCTCCTGCATACCTTCAGACATTAGTCGAGTCGATGCCACGTTGTCTTGCGGCACTTCTGCGTGCTCGCGGGGGCCCTACACAATATTAGGCAGGTGTACCAGTTTTTTTGGCTCTTCAGTGTACTTGGCACTACTAAGTCACGTATTTTTATCGCTTAAACCACATGTCGCTATATACAGTATATAGCATTAATTTGAGGTTACGGCGTCACTTACCATGCACCGATACTATTTATTTTCTTTTACAATCTGACCCCGGAGGACCAAAATGTTTGAGCACACAAAAATGATAGCATGAACGGTCTGCCATTTCTTCACGTAACTGCCATTTTCCATCACTTGCAGGGCTAGTATCTCAGTCACATACAGCGTGCAAAACTGTCTCAAGTAACAAAAATTAAAAAATGTTACTGGTGGCAAAACAACTTTCTAAAACAACTTGTCTGTCTATGCTTGTTTTGTCTGTCTGTTCTGTCTCTCTCTCTCTATCTCTGTCTGTCTCTCTGCCCCCTCTCTCTCTCTCTCTCTGTTTTTCTATCTCGTCAGGTTTTGGTTTATGTTTTAGTGCGTATTTGCAGTGTTCATTTTCATTTGGACATGAAATTTGTAATGACGATTTGCAAACACATTTAATTATTGTCCTGTAGGGTTAAAATAAATTTTTATAACATATTAACTATATTTCATATTAAAGTAATAGCTTAACATTATAAATCTCATCAGTTCACGCAACCATGAAAACACTAAGAAAAAATGGGAATTTTGTAATTTGCAAGATTGTATTAAGGTTCAACTGTTTTTTTGTTTTTAGTTTTTTAAGCTGTTTTAATTCTTATGGTATTGTATGTTAACTCACTTTCCTAGGAGAATTAGTTTTATAAGTTCACCTTCAATTTTTTTGCATTTCTATTATACCTAACACCACCATTTTCACTACACAGTTGTGTGTTGTTCTTGCAGTCATCAAAAGCGATTAAGCAACTGACAGCAAACCATAGACTGATTCTCTCTGGGACACCAATCCAGAATAATGTGTTGGAGTTGTGGTCACTCTTCGACTTCCTAATGCCAGGTTTCTTGGGCACAGAAAAGCAGTTCACAGCTCATTACAGCAAACCCATTCTGGCCAGCCGAGACCCGAAGAGTTCACCCAAGGACCAGGAAGCAGGTTAGTTACCAGTCACTTAATGCAAGCTCTTTCCCCAGCTGATGTCTTATGTAGCGTTTAAGAAATAAAATTTAATTTAAATTGAAGTTAGTAATATTTCATTGCTACCTATATTTAAAATTTCATATACATAATAAAATTTACTAATGTAAAAGATCCGTTCAAGATCCGCCAAAAAGTAACGGATACGGATACAGATTTTTTTCTCCCTCGGATATCCGCGGATACGTATAGGGATACGGATATCCGGCACATCACTAGTGATTACAGGTGCATTATCAGTGACAGCTGCTCTCTCACTCCAGGAAGAGTTGATAGCACTACTCAAGAGTGGTGGTTCTGAGCTAAGGAAATGGCCAGCAATCATCCTGCTGTGCTAGATGCCATTCCAGATGACCACAGAGAGTGCCCTCTGACATTTGAAGATAATGGGGATGAAGTCATAAAAATTCTGGGACTATGACCGCATTCACGGACTACGACCACAATCCTGAATGCCTTATATCATTTCACTTTTCGTAGAGGACGATGTACAGATGTTTATAGTGATTGTGGCACTTTGTTGGTGCTCACAAGCACTTTACTGAACTGAAGAGACAAATTCAATACAACCCAAGTAGCAAGTAGTCTGGCAGAAAATTGTATTCAGTGGCACTTCAATCCACGGTCGGGCCCTCATTTTGGTGTACCTTGGGAGGCTGATATCAAATCCGCAAAGGGTCATGTGAAACATGTAATAGGGCAGCAGCTTTGAGGAATTGACCACACTGTTCACTCAAGTAGAGGTAGTGTTGAATTCAAGACAGTTTTGTTCTTTCCGCAGATCCCAATTACTTGAGTTCCCTGACTCCAGGACATTTTCACATTGGCTGTGCGTTAGTAGCTCCACCAGCTGCTGATTTAACGGAATTGTCTACAAAACACCTTGACAGGTAGCAGCTGCTGCAACAATCTACTCAGCATTTCTGGTAACGAAGGTCCAAGGAATATCTACACACCCTCCAACAACGAAGTAAATGATCTTGGCAGGGGTCTACAGTAAATGTAGAAAACCTCGTATTGGTTCGAGAAGACCACCTTCCTCTTCTTCAGTGGCAGCTTGGTTGCATTGACACACTTCATCCAGACAAAGATGGGGTTAGTCGTGTGGCAAGTATGGTTTAAGACTCGCCAGGCAGTAATCAAGAGGGCAGTTGTGAGGCTATATCGCCTTCCCACACAGTAACTTCTTCCTCAGTGTTGTACATAGTTTAAATAAATGTTGACAATTCTGAAATTTGTACCAAATTTGATGGGCGGAATGTTGAGACACGTCGGTTTTATCCATGTTTTGTGGCTGCCATGTTGGTGATGTCNGTACCAAATTTGATGGGCGGAATGTTGAGACACGTCGGTTTTATCCATGTTTTGTGGCTGCCATGTTGGTGATGTCAGGTGCAGCGAGATTGTGTCCGCCATGGTAGTACCTTGCTTACCCCCGTTGGGAACGGTTGCGTCCGGTCGTCAAAGTCAGGAAACTAGTGTGTTCAGAATACTGCCGCCAGTGAAGCGAGTCAAAATACGTGTGGTTATAGCTGAAAGGATATTCAGGAATGGGGTAAGGAAGGAAACTAGGAAGAATGAAGGAGTGGTTGATAAATGCCTGCTAAGGTCTTGAGCCAAATGGAGGGAGTCTGGATCCAAGAAAGAATAACCATAGAATCTGATCAAGCATAAACATTGAACATGCACCGCAAGGTAGTAGGAAGACATGAGAGCTTCACAATAATGCTAAATTTTGGCCAATAGAGTTCAAGTCAAGGTAAGGACTGCTTCCATCAGAAAATTCTTCTGGGGGATTACAGCTGCGTAACAAGCTTCGGATGCATCACAGAATACATGCAGCTCAATCTTTGCATGACTGGGAACTTGGCAAATGATCTTTACCTTGGACAAGGATGGTAGTTGGTCGATAAAGGCGTTCCACTTAACAACTAAGTGTGGAGGAAGTGACTCATCCCAGGATATCCCTAATGACCACAACCACTGAAAAAAGGTCGTAGCACATAATCTATAGGCTGTTCACTGTAAAGTGAGCATTTTTGAGGCTCTAGTCACTTTTTTATTACAGCCATTTTTTATCCCTTAAACACCTTTCTAAATAAATATTGCCGTATAAGTATTAAACAGTTGGTGTATATTCCACCACACTCGGGAAGTTAACATCGAAGGCTAAAATAAAACACATTTATTGACAATTATTCCAAATGAGAGGGCTTTCAAAAGGGGTCATAGATGCCAGCAACAGTGGACATAATTCCCCGTTTTATACAGCCAAAATTTGATTTAGGACTTACAGTGAAGAAAAACTTATCAGCCAAAGGATTCCATTGGATACCAATGATTTAAAGAGGCATGTGGTTAAGTAATAAAGCAAGGACCTGAATTGACATGCTGTAGAGTACAAAATATAATGGTGGTTACACTGCTCAGAATAAATTAGAAATAAAAATTACTTGTTTGATAATGTTTGTTGTGGGCCTCTCCCCACCCTCATATAGTTTATGATGTGTAGAGAGTTAATTTCCAGGTTCGTTAATAGTGTTCAGTTCCTGCAAATTTTTCAATCAAACACAAACTCATGTAAATTTTTTGAACTCTTACCGGTTGATCCATTTAAAACAACGGAACATAACTTTAAAGTTTGGGTGCCGTTCAAAATTAGAACATTTGACCCCCCTCTAAATATTACGTTCATCCATCTTCTTTTGAAATTGGTTGCTTTTGTTCTACAATCCAAGGAGTTTCTTTTCCAAGTCATTACTTATTAAATGTCTTAAAGAGATAAATAAGCAGATGTATATCGGTTCACACAAATATTATATTGTGCAATGAAAAAAAAAGTATTTTAATACCAAACACTATCAAAATCCATTGCATAGTGGTAGCTATCTTGGGCTATTCAAACTTTCTGATATTGTTTTAACTATTCATTAAAATATTATAAACAAATACAATAATATATTATAACTATGAAAGTATCTTTTTTGTAAATAGTAATCGGACATTCTTTACCATTCACAAAGTGAGACATTGTTTATATACCAACTTAATATTGTCTTGGTACAAAAGTTACCTGTGTCACACCATTTTCAGTATTATAAAAATTATACCCCAAAAGGTATTTCTTATTTTTAATTTTTACGGTGGGAAAGTGTTAACATACTTAAGTGGTTCAAGCATCTTTTTTTATTAATGGCGGTTCCATTATCATTAACTTTTATGTGCATCACCATATAATGCAAAATCCCAACTTTGAATTTGACACACAACACAATAAGATAACTTTACCTATACATTGTAAAATTCCACATCAGGTTATGACGAATGGATATTACAACTCGGTTAGTTCAGTTGGTAGCAACAGGAAACTTTAAGGCGCCAAACAAATAGTGAAGTTCCGGTTTATTTGTTCTATACTTTTATTTATCAATCAATTGAAACAGTTCACATACAATCTTTAGGTATGCAGTGTGCGAACGGGTTTCACAGACAAACAGAAAAAGTAGCAGCGCCGCAGTGGTTTATTGATTATTCACGTCATTAAAACTTGCATCGCAAGAAAAAGTTACGGAGGCAAGAGGGACGTCAGTTCCCTCCTGGTACCCTATCAACCTCCAGGCGGAAAGAATTTATTAGATTATTAGAATTAAGTATATGCAGAAAGTTGAAAGATTAGCGGTCGCGGGTNAGAATTTATTAGATTATTAGAATTAAGTATATGCAGAAAGTTGAAAGATTAGCGGTCGCGGGTGCTTGCCAGTGTGGGCGATATTCGTCACGCACGATGCGTCTTCCTTGGCTGCTTGTTGTTATATTTCTTCCAGGCGACAGACACACAATGCTGTTGTCTATCCCCCCCCCCTCAACAAAGATAAATGCCATCCAAACTCCATCGTCTGTAAAAAATAATTAAACCTACTAGAATAAAAACTGTTGACCTGAAGTTCGGAGAGCTTCTATCTTCTAATGCTGGCGCGTAACAAAAACTAAAATTTCGAAAAAGCAAAGTATGTCCGATAAACAAACTACCATGATTAACGAACTACCGCAGCTTTAATTTTGAATCCCGATAAAATATTATGAAGCTTCGTAAAACGAAAGAACATGAACCACGTATCCCGATAATTGATATATTGCATCGTTACAACATGATTAACTGATTTTTATTGTATTGTAAGGAAAATAGTGAAAGAACCTGGCCATCTCAGTGTAGTATGTTGAAAGTTTATGTGTGTGTGAACCTAATGGGAAAATTTTTTTCAGGTGCTCTTGCTATGGAATCGCTTCATCGTCAAGTTCTGCCATTCTTGCTTCGAAGGATTAAAGAAGATGTACTTAAAGACCTACCCTCAAAAATTACACAGGTGTGTACAATACTATTAAGTAATTTACACATGTTCTATTAGATGAACAAGTGAGTGCTAAAACTATTTGGGATTGGGATACCAGCTATTGTGGTTTACTCTAATGCCCGTGAATTAGTAAAGGTGCTTGAATTTGTGATGTAGTTAATAGACTTAAGGCATTTCATTTCCTTTCTTGCCTTTTTTTTAACCTTTTTCTCCCTCCCATACACTAATCTGCTTTTTCACCCTCTCCCTCACATATCTTGTATTTCCCTCCATTTTGTTTCTCATTCTGTTCTTTTCATTTTTATCCTCTTGCTTCTGCTCCTATCCTCTTTTATCCTGTCATTTTTCCTTCACTTTTTCTCTCTTCCTCCGTCCTTTTTTTTTCCCCTTTTGTCTAACTCCCCCACCCTATTCATTCTCTATTCCTTTTTTTTATTCTTTGATAAAGAGATTATTAATTTGTGATGGTTACTGAATGCGACTGACTGTTGACTGGCAGGACTACCGCTGTGAGCTCAGCCCTCTACAAGAACAGTTGTACGAGGACTTCTCCCGCTCGCAAGCTCACCAGTCTCTACAAGAATCTCTGTCGTATGCTTCTAGTCCAGCAACCATGCAAGGCCATACTCACATATTCCACGTCAGTTTACATTTATGCATAACACATTGCTTGTATTAATTTTCACACCTTATATGTAATTTCATTACTCTACTGCAAAATTCCATAAATGGTGTACACTGCTTCTTAAAATTTACAATAAAATAGAATAACACTGTATGGTTGATAAGTGTGGAGTTCATTTCAGAAGCATTGTAAACTAACTTGCCTTTTAATTACATTTNAATAACACTGTATGGTTGATAAGTGTGGAGTTCATTTCAGAAGCATTGTAAACTAACTTGCCTTTTAATTACATTTTCAGATATGTAGAGAGAAATGTGTCATGGCATATTCACGTGTTGACAGGCATTACGCTACCTACAGAACGTGTGCAACCATCCGAAGCTGGTTTTGTCACCACAGCACCCAGAGTACGAGCATGTCATCATGCAGCTCAAGAGTCAGAACAGCGGCCTGTCTGACATCCAGCATGCAGCTAAGCTGCCTGCTCTCAGGTAAGATAACGTTTGACTGCCTTTGAACGTTAACACTTTTCACAATTCATGAAGACTTCAATTGGTAGGGAAATAAAGGTGTCTCACAAGTGAAAAATACAGTGTTGTTATAGCAGAGTGCTATAATCACTGCAGACAATTGCAATATAAATCATTGCTACGTCGAATTATCATTATAACCAAATTTACTGTAGCATCGTAAAACTCTTCATGGCATCCTGCGTTTTCTGAATGCTGTTATGCTAGGAGCCAATAAGTTGATGGCAAAATACAGAAGAGCCCCGATTTTACGAAAAGACTTCATAAAATTGCTGTTTTGTAAAATCGGAATAGACTGAATTTGACCTTCCAATGAGCGCAGCAAACTTTCAATAACTGTGAAATCTGTTTTCAATTATTTTTTGTATGAAAAACCGGAGGTTTTATTTTAAATGTATACATTTATTTAATTTAGACATTTTAAAATAAAATAATACCCCAGAAAGTTATATAAGACCATTCGTTTATGCTAAAAATTAAGTTTGAATACAGCACAGCATAGTTTTTACCAAGCACAAATTCCATTTTCAGTAACTTCTCACAGGAAAATCAGTGGTTTTTTAAAAAGTGTAGATTTATTTTAGTATTCAGTCATCTGTAAAATGAAATGATTACAGAGAATACATACAACCTAATGTTGATGCCAGAAGAAGAAGTTTGAATAACTACACGCACATCATGCATGAACGAGTCAGTAAGTCAAAAGCACAAAATATAAATCTGAACACTTAAATAAAATCCTAATCCAATAAAAAGGGGATAGTGGGCTATTAACAGTCAATACAGTCAGTTCCAAAAGCAATCCGAACTCAAAATTATAAACAAAGCCAAATTGAAGTTACAGCTGCACTATCATAAAATGTATCCAAAAGTAAAAAATTGCAAGCAAACTAGGAAAGACAAACTATAACCAGTGATGTAAGTTTTTTGGAAAGTTTTGGATAGGAAAACTTTCCTCACTCATAATGGATTGAGTATTTGGTGGAACAAGTGTACAGTTTACACATATTTCATAAACAAATCTGAAGTTCTATATTCTATCTGTAATGTCAATTTTTCAATTAAGCAAATTATAAATCAATCATGGTTTATGAGATTTAATTAAAGCAATACATAAAAATTAGAACGTGAACAGACTTTAAATAATAATGTTATGATTCTTGAAAGGCAATATGCATGAAAAGTCACTAAATACACTGCCAAAAATGTTTCCTGGGTTAATACCTTCATAATTCCTGGAAGGCTACTCTACACACTTGGATTAATAATTTTTAGCAACTGAAATGACATCATTACAATTGTGCAAAAAATGTAGTTAGTCTTCACTCTCGCTGTTACTGTTGGTTGTGTCCATGTCCATAGAATTGCTGCTGCTCGTACCTCATGGTTCTGGTTTACTTGGATTCAGTGAATTCTCTTGCAGTGATAACAAAAAGAGATGCTGAGAAACAGCGTTCGCTTGTTAACTGATTCCTCTTTTCCGTTTTAATTGTGCTGAATGCATTTCATTTACATTCACATGAGGCAGCTATTGGTGGAATACTAAGAATCCTTGTCACAAATTTGGGTAACCGTCGAGTTGTGCAATATCCCTTTCACCATATAAATGGAGAGAGATTTTCTGCTGCCCGCCAAAGGATGTCTCGACTCCACAAATTATGTTAGGCACGGTATTCTGCCAAGTCTGCCATCACAGCTACTTCATAAATGTTTGGGATGTTTTTTGCAATGTCCATGATTGTATCAAATGCAGTAAGTAATTCATCTTCTTACAGCAAAACTGAAATGTATGGTTCACAATAATTTATACCTTGTCTTCTTTTTTGGTGAGAGTTGAAGAAGGTACCAGCTCAAGGACATCTTCATTAAGTTTCTTTAATATCTTGCTAGCATCTGAAAGAGTAGTTGTGTTTCCTTCAAGTTTTTTTATTGCTACTAATATTGGTAGTAATAGGTCATATGCTGATTAAACTTGCATCCATAACACATCATTGTCAAGAATCTGGTAACGAATGTTTGGAGGAATAATATGCGATACTGTCACAGTGTCATCTATAGATGCACATTGCAAACTTTGTTTTGTTCGCAGCAAACTATCTAGCACCTAGTAGAGTTTCCCCTTGCAACAAAAGTGAACTCTCCTTTCCTTGCTTCTCTTTCTGTATTCTCTTAAGATTGCGGAATACTTTTACAAGTGCCTTGCAGTTTGACNTACTGTCACAGTGTCATCTATAGATGCACATTGCAAACTTTGTTTTGTTCGCAGCAAACTATCTAGCACCTAGTAGTTGAACACCATCTAGTTTCCCCTTGCAACAAAAGTGAACTCTCTCCTTTCCTTGCTTCTCTTTCTGTATTCTCTTAAGATTGCGGAATACTTTTACAAGTGCCTTGCAGTTTGACNACTCTCCTTTCCTTGCTTCTCTTTCTGTATTCTCTTAAGATTGCGGAATACTTTTACAAGTGCCTTGCAGTTTGACAATACTATCTGAATTGTATTTAAACAATAATGTCCTTTGCCAGAAGATTTAGCCCATGTGCAAGACCGCCAAATATTACTAAGTGAGGTTACTTTCCTTTTAAAAGCTGCCTAGCAGCTTTCATGTTGCTTGCATTGTCGGTTACAAGAGCTTGTACTTTAAAGGCGCCAGCTCTATCAATATCTACACATATGCTGATTAAACTTGCATCCATAACACATCATTGTCAAGAATCTGGTAACGAATGTTTGGAGGAATAATATGCGATACTGTCACAGTGTCATCTATAGATGCACATTGCAAACTTTGTTTTGTTCGCAGCAAACTATCTAGCACCTAGTAGCTGATCACCATCTAGTTTCCCCTTGCAACAAAAGTGAACTCTCCTTTCCTTGCTTCTCTTTCTGTATTCTCTTAAGATTGCGGAATACTTTTACAAGTGCCTTGCAGTTTGACAATACTATCTGAATTGTATTTAAACAATAATGTCCTTTGCCAGAAGATTTAGCCCATGTGCAAGACCGCCAAATATTACTAAGTGAGGTTACTTTCCTTTTAAAAGCTGCCTAGCAGCTTTCATGTTGCTTGCATTGTCGGTTACAAGAGCTTGTACTTTAAAGGCGCCAGCTCTATCAATATCTACACCCAATAGGTTGGCTATGTATCCTCCTGTACTCTATTATGTACAAAGATCTTCCATTCCTGGCTTTCTGATTTAATCCAAGCTAAGGCCACCATGGAATCTGACCAAGCGAACAGCTCAAGCCCAAGCAGAATGACGTAGACTTCAGCGACAACCTTCATCAGCTTTGCAAGTAACTGAGCAGCACACAGTTTGAGCCTCGGTAAGGTGAGAGCCTTAATGGATGCTACTTTACATCTGGCACATACCAGAGACAATACAACCTTATTGGTTACTTCTACCTGAAGGTAGATTACAGCAGCATATCCTCTTTCTGAAGCATCAGCAAATCCGTGCAACTCGAACCTTTTAGCTCCCAACGGTACTACACAGGGTGGGAGTGTCACCTTTGAAAGATCATCCAGCTCTTTTTGAAACAGACTCCATTTCTTCAATAAAACCTCTGGAGGCATATCAACCCAACATAATTGCAGTGACTAGAGTTGTTGGATAAGCGGTTTAGCAAACAAAACTGCTGGTTTTATCAGACCCAAGGGGTCAAAGATCCTAGNGACTAGAGTTGTTGGATAAGCGGTTTAGCAAACAAAACTGCTGGTTTTATCAGACCCAAGGGGTCAAAGATCCTAGTAATCACTTACAAAACTGACCGTTTGGTACATTTGATACCTGCAGTACGTCTGAGAAAAATCCGAGAAACAATTAGATTTAGAATTCCACAACAAACCAAGAACCTTTACATACCTGCCAACCTTTCCGATTTTTCCGGAAGTCTTCCGGAAAGAGCTGCCACATATTGTTTTCCGGAAATTTGTACATTCTTCCAATTTTTAGTTAGTTGATTCAGAAAAAAATTATTTTGCGATTATTTTATGTTAAAGCATGCAAATCGTAGTGTTGTGACAATATGGATTGATACTGATTTTGCCTGCATTCAAGCGATTACGTTACGATAGCGACAATCAATTTTCGCATATCTATTGTTTGTTGGAGTTGCATTTTTCCGCCTGTGGAGTTTTTGATAGCTACCAGATTTGTTTGTGAATATGAATACGTGTGGACATTGATTTTACCGTGAACTGTTTCAATTTGAAGTCTAGTTGAAACATGTGTTAAAGGATTTTAATACTGTGTGACTGTGTGGGATAAAAGCTGTAGATAACTACGTGTGGACTGCGATTACAATGTAGTGTGTATTATGTCTCTTGGCGGCCATGTTTTAGTGAGGTCTTGATAGGTTAATTATTGTAGACTCTGCAAAGTTTAAAACTAAAGATGAGTAGAAAAAAGCAGTATTACTACCAGACATTCCAGGAATCATACAGTGTAGAGTTTCCATATATTATAAAATCAGACAAGGGCGATAGGTATGGCTTTTGTAGCATATACTGATGCAACGTAAACATGGCACATGGTGGGAAAACAGATGTACGTGTACAAGTTAAAAGCGCAAAGCATGTCGCTAACATAAAGTGCCGGGAAGAAAATCAGAAGATTTCTAAGTTCTTTGCAAAACCTGGAAATGTTGATTCGGACGTTACACGAGCAGAATTCTTGTTTACTCCTTTTTTGGAAGAGCACAACATTCCTCTAACTGCCGCAAATCATGCTGATTTACTACTAAAAAAATGTTCCTGGACTCGGAAATTGCAGAGAAGTATGGATGTGGTTGTACAAAAACCTTAGCAATTGTAAAGGAAATGGCTTCTGATGCGAAATCTAGTGTAGTACAATGTTTGCTGAATGCACCGTTTTCTGTTTCAACTGGTGGAAGCAATGACACCAATTTAAAGTTGTATCCCATTGTAGTGACGTTTTACGATGATACGCAGGAGAAAATTGTGAACTATGGTCTTTCTACCCCGGCCTTGGAAGGAGATTGTACTGGAGGGAATATAGGTAATTAAGTGCTTGCACAGCTTGAATGCGATAATATTCATATTGAACACTGTGTGGCTTTTTGTGCAGATAATGCAGCTGTAATGTTTGGCCATAAAAATGGTGTTGCAGAAGTGTTGAAAGAGAAACACCCTGGGCTTATTGTGATTGGTTGCATTTGTCACCTGATAAATTTATCTGCAGAAAAGGCTGTATCTGCTTTGCCAGTAAAAGTTAATGACATTCTTGTGGACATTTTTTATTATTTGGAAAAAAGTTCAACGAGAAAAGAAAGGTTACAAAATTTTTAAGAGCTCCATGATACAAAAGCGAAGAAAATACTCAAGCATGTCTGTTCAAGATGGCTTTCTCTTGGAAGAAGTTTGTTGAGGGTTTTTGAACAGTGGGAACCATTGCTTAGTTTCTTTAAGGGAGAGGTTGTAAATGAGAAACCTTCATCTTCGAGTCTCACCTCTTAGAAAATTCTCAAACCACAATCATCATCCTGTTCAACCTCTGATGGGATATGTCAGAAAAACATAAATGAGAAAAGGAAGAATTTGGGTTCTGCTAGTGATTCCAGCAAAAAGAGAATTGCTTTGTCATCAGCAAACAGTGATGCTCCTATTCTGAAGAATACAAGCCCTTTTGTAAATCGGGAAGAAAAACTATTTATATTCCTTTCTTCTGACCTAAATAAAGCATTTTGTGCATTACTTCTAGGTGTCCTCCCAACATTTGAAAAACAGAATGTAATTCTTCAATCAGCATCTTCACACATTCATATTTTGAGAGAACTGTTGCTTGATTTTTTAAAAGCATTGCTATCAAATTTTGTGAAAACAAAAGCTGTGAAAAGTTGCTCATTATTTGATGTGAACTATTACTCTATTCAGAATCAGATAGACAACACCGAATTAGTAATAGCTAATAGGAAGTAAAGCATCAAACATTGTGAAAACACTTGAAGAAAAGGAACAAGTAGTTTTATTTGCATCTGTCAGGACTTATTTTATTTCTGCATGTGACTACATTGTTCACAAATTCCCCATAAAAAATGAAGTTTTGAAAAATGTAGCAGTTCGCTACTTTGTGGATTTGTTTCCTTTGATTTTGCCTGTACAAGAAGGTGAAGCTAGGGATGCAGCTATGGACGAAACTGAAAAACAATTCTCAACTCTTCAGATAGATGACATTTCAGCCCTTAGTGCTACAGGAGATAGTGATGATGTTAAGTGGGCCAAGTTATCCAGGATTCATGGTGTTGAATAGAATAATTAATATAGAATAGAATATGTAGAATAATGTTGTCCATCCTGTCCATTCCACACGGCAATGCAGAATGCAAGCGTGTTTTCAGTTTGGTGAAGAAAAAAAAAAGGACCCAGTTCAGTTCATCCATGTCTAATAATACTATAGAATCAATTTCGGTTTTGAAATGCAGGAAATCAGGTTTGTGTTATGAACAAAATTTTAGTGCAGAATTCCTAAAGAAAGCCACAGCTGCGTTCCATCTCAACATAAACAGCAGAATACAACATAGCAAAAATAGATAATAGTTGTATAACTCCATAGTGCTCTAATAGGAAGATAGTTTTAGTTGATTATTTTAGTGCAGATTTAATCAATTAAGCTAACAATGCAATGCTGATGTCTTGGAGAAAGCTACGGGCGCTAGTTACATCTTTAAAATTGCTGTGCTCTTATGCTTCATTTCACATTCCACTGAAAGTGGAAAGATGATAAAATATTAACGTATTATGTTTTTTAGTTATGTTATTAGTGTAGTAAAACATAATGGGTATTTTCATGTTAAGCGGTAGTATGCATGGTAAGCCTGCATTGTTTAGTGTTATTTTTTATTCAAAAATTTAATAATTTTTTTTGTGTTTACAAAATCTTCCTAATTATTATTTCCTAAAGTTGGCAGTTATGCCTTTATAGAATCATTTTCNGACTAGAGTTGTTGGATAAGCGGTTTAGCAAACAAAACTGCTGGTTTTATCAGACCCAAGGGGTCAAAGATCCTAGCAACCACTTACAAAACTGACCGTTTGGTACGTTTGATACCTGTAGTACATCGGAGAAAAATCCGAGAAACAATTAGATTTAGAATTCCACAACAAACCAAGAACCTTTACATACCTGCCAACCTTTCCGATTTTTCCGGAAGTCTTCCGGAAAGAGCTGCCACATATTGTTTACCGGAAATTTGTACAATCTTCCGATTTTTAGTTAGTTTATTCAGAAAAAAATTATTTTGCGATTATTTTACGTTAAAGCATGCAAATCGTAGTGTTGTGACAATATGGATTGATACTGATTTTGCCTGCATTCAAGCGATCACGTTACGATAGAGCGACAATCAATTTTCGCATATCTATTGTTTGCTGGAATTGCATTTTTCCGCCTGTGGAGTTTTTGATAGCTACCGGATTTGTTTGTGAATATGAATACGTGTGGACATTGATTTTACCATGAACTGTTTCAATTTGAAGTCTAGTTGAAACATGTGTTAAAGGATTTTAATACTGTGCGACTGTGTGCGATAAAAGCTGTATGTAACTACGTGTGGACTGCGATTACAATGTAGTGTGTATTATGTCTCTTGGCGGCCATGTTTTAGTGAGGTCTTGATAGGTTAATTATTGTCGACTCTGCAAAGTTTAAAACTAAAGATGAGTAGAAAAAAGCAGTATTACTACCAGACATTCCAGGAATCATACAGTGTAGAGTTTCCATATATTATAAAATCAGACAAGGGCGATAGGTTTGGCTTCTGTAGCATATACAGATGCGATGTAAACATGGCACATGGTGGGAAAACAGATATAGGTGTACAAGTTAAAAGCGCAAAGCATGTCGCTAACATAAAGTGCCGGGAAGAAAATCAGATGATTTCCAAGTTCTTTGCAAAACCTGGAAATGCTGATTCGGACGTTACACGAGCAGAATTCTTGTTTACTTCTTTTTTGGAAGAGCACAACATTCCTCTAACTGCCGCAAATCATGCTGATTTACTACTAAAAAAATGTTCCTGGACTCGGAAATTGCAGAGAAGTATGGATGTGGTTGTACAAAAACCTTAGCAATTGTAAAGGAAATGGCTTCTGATGCGAAATCTAGTGTAGTACAATGTTTGCTGAATGCACCGTTTTCTGTTTCAACTGGTGGAAGCAATGACACCAATTTAAAGTTGTATCCCATTGTAGTGACGTTTTACGATGATACGCAGGAGAAAATTGTGAACTCTGGTCTTTCTACCCCGGCCTTGGAAGGAGATTGTACTGGAGGGAATATAGGTAATTAAGTGCTTGCACAGCTTGAATGCAATAATATTCATATTGAACACTGTGTGGCTTTTTGTGCAGATAATGCAGCTGTAATGTTTGGCCATAAAAATGGTGTTGCAGAAGTGTTGAAAGAGAAACACCCTGTGCTTATTGTGATTGGTTGCATTTGTCACCTGATAAATTTTATCTGCAGAAAAGGCTGTATCTGCTTTGCCAGTAAAAGTTGATGACATTCTTGTGGATATTTTTTATTATTTGGAAAAAAGTTCAAAGAGAAAAGAAAGGTTACAAAAATTTTAATAGCTCCATGATACAGAAGCGAAGAAAATACTCAAGCATGTCTGTTCAAGATGGCTTTCTCTTGGAAGAAGTTTGTTGAGGGTTTTTGAACAGTGGGAACCATTGCTTAGTTTCTTTAAGGGAGAGGTTGTAAATGAGAAACCTTCATCTTCGAGTCTCACCTCTTACAAAATTCCCAAACTACAATCATCATCCTGTTCAACCTCTGATGGGATATGTCAGAAAAACATAAATGAGAAAAGGAAGAATTTGGGTTCTGCTAGTGATTCCAGCAAAAAGAGAATTGCTTTGTCATCAGCAAACAGTGATGCTCCTATTCTGATGAATACAAGCCCTTTTGTAAATCGGGAAGAAAAACTATTTATATTCCTTTCTTCTGACCTAAGTAAAGCATTTTGTGCATTACTTTTAGGTGTCCTCCCAATATTTGAAAAACAGAATGTAATTCTTTAGTCAGCATCTCCACACATTCATATTTTGAGAGAACTGTTGCTTGATTTTCTAAAAGTATTGCTATCAAATTTTGTGAAAGCAAAAGCTGTGAAAAGTTGCTCATTATTTGATGTGAACTATCACTCTATTCAGAATCAGAAAGATAACACAGAATTAGTAATAGATAATAGGAAGTAAAGCATCAAACATTGTGAAAACACTTGAAGAAAAGGAAAAAGTAGTTTTATTTGCATCTGTCAGGACTTATTTTGTTTCTGCATGTGACTACATTGTTCACAAATTCCCCATAAAAAATGAAGTTTTGAAAAATGTAGCAGTTCGCTACTTTGTGGATTTGTTTCCTTTGATTTTGCCTGTACAAGAAGGTGAAGCTAGGGATGCAGCTATGGACGAAACTGAAAAACAATTCTCAACTCTTCAGATAGATGACATTTCAGCCCTTAGTGCTACAGGAGATAGTGATGATGTTAAGTGGGCCAAGTTATCCAGGATTCATGGTGTTGAATAGAATAATTAATATAGAATAGAATATGTAGAATAATGTTGTCCATCCTGTCCATTCCACACTGCAATGCAGAATGCAAGCGTGTTTTCAGTTTGGTGAAGAAAAAAAAAAGGACCCAGTTCAGTTCATCCATGTCTAATAATACTATAGAATCAATTTCGGTTTTGAAATGCAGGAAATCAGGCTTGTGTTATGAACAAAATTTTAGTGCAGAATTCCTAAAGAAAGCCACAGCTGTGTCTTTAAAACCACTCAACATAAACAGCAGAATACAACATAGCAAAAATAGATAATATTTGTATGACTCCATAGTGCTCTAATAGGAAGATAGTTTTAGTTGATTATTTTAGTGCAGATTTAATCAAATCAATTAAGCTAACAATGCAATGCAGATGTCTTGGAGAAAGCTACGGGCGCTAGTTACATCTTTAAAATTGCTGTGCTCTTATGCTTCATTTCACATTCCACTGAAAGTGGAAAGATGATAAAATATTAACGTATTATGTTTTTTAGTTATGTTATTAGTATAGTAAAACATAATGGGTATTTTCATGTTAAGCGGTAGTATGCATGGTAAGCCTGCATTGTTTAGTGTTATTTTTTATTCAAAAATTTAATAATTTTTTTGTGTTTACAAAATCTTCCTAATTATTATTTCCTAAAGTTGGCAGTTATGCCTTTATAGAATCATTTTCTGATATTTGTGACTGTTTTTTGCCAAACACGACATAAATTTTTGAAACAAAGGCATTTCATCTTACAGCACAGAGAGTTCCCAATGTTTCCTTAGTTTGGAATCAAGTTTGCACACTAATAAATGCAGCAGTATTACATCCCAATGATTTGTAGGGAGTCCTAAGACCTTAAAGGCACCCATATTTTCCATAACTATATTCAGCAAATCAGCCAAGAGTGATAGCATCACACCTTTGCACCAGGAGATCCTTTGCAACTTCGTGATTGGCATTCGTCACTGGCAAGGTGCATACCAAGGCACTAGCTTCCCCTTGCAGCAATGACTTCAGGTACAAAAATTTTTCCACGGCATGAAACTGGTCATTGTAATGCACCAGTGTAAGAAATGAGTCATAAAAGGCTTGCCACTGAGTCATTTCCCCATTAAACATTGGCAGTTGTATAGCTGGCATTTTTAGCACAGACACCCTGTCTTTATCTGCCCTTTCAGCACTAAGTCTAGCACTTAAATTGATTTCTAGCCTGTCCTTATGGAGTCAGTTTCAAAATAAACAGCGTCAAATTTATCCCACAATGACATAGAATTGACCAGTTTAGGGGATCCTTAATTGCAACAAAGTACCTACCTCCAAGTCTAAGATATCTGCTTCAAATTTTTCTTTGATTTTTTCGATTTCCTTGTACATTGACCGAAGTAAAGCACATTTTTCACTGTCTTCCGGGTTTACTAGCGCTTTTCTTCCCCCTTCCAAAATTAAGTTCAACCTTCGTTGGTGCGGCTGCAGTTTTGTTTTTAAATCACGTTCTGCTGACATGATGGACAATGTGTTTCTTTAATGGTGTGGCAAGGTAATACAAAAGGATTTGACAAGAATTCACTTTCAAAATTTTAGCAGGAAGATTTTTTGTGCATGTATTCACTTAACCTTAATTCACAATTTTTACTCGTCACCAATAAAGGTTTTCTATAGTATGTGCTAAAAATTTACACATATTAACACCATAATTAACTCAAGGAGAAAATAACTGACGTGGCCGACACAATCTGATCCACGAGTATCGCATAACAGCATGTGTGCCCGCCTTTCACGAGTGAACTTCACCATTTGTCACTTGAAACACACACAACAAAATGAAAACTTTGTTGCGGTTCGCGTAATCCGGCCTGGCATTGACCATGTTGATTTTACCAACGTCTGAAGAACCTGGAGTACTGTTAAACGAAACATTTTGTTTGAATTTCTCTCGGAAAACTAACACTGGCCACCATCTTGCGAAAACACTGATCTTCTTTGCTTGAGAAGTGACATAGTACTATTTACAACACAAACAGTACTAGTATCACACTAATAAATAATGGTATATAGCTGACTTGCCAGCATTATTATTTCCCCTTTCCTGTTATACAACCTTAGTGTGGAACACTTTTTGATTTGGAGCCACAGTACAGAGTTATTGTGGGTGGCTATGATAAATGTTACATTCTCTTTCTCTCTTTCTTTCTCTCATTAAATTCCAAGTAATGCCAACGTTTGAAGTGGGTTGGGTGCACGGCTCATAAGGTGAAGAGAAGCGGCAACGTAAGCGAGTTTTTTTTAAATCTAGGTTACAGTGCCATTATTGCTAACCTTTTTAGTCACGTGTCTTTTAAGCGTTATGGTGCCAGTTCTCTTTGTCGAGTGAATTAATGTCGCAAGCAAAGGATAGAAGTTTTAGCATATAAGATTCCAACATTTCTGTTTTCTAAAAAACAGTTATTTGTTATATGGTATATAATGTGAAGTGTGATGTAATGGGGATGTATGATGTTTAGGCAACTTCTGCTTGACTGTGGCATTGGGGTGCCCCCTGCTGAACAGCCGTGCGAGCTGGTGATCAACCAACACCGAGCGCTCATCTTCTGCCAGCTGAAGGCCATGTTGGACATTTTGGAAAATGATCTCTTCAAGTTAGTTTTTGTCTCATTATACCTGAATGAAGATATCTGTATCTTTGTTTTGCTAGTTTCTAAGCTGCAGTATTAAACAAATGTAGAGGCAAAAGGATTGAGTGAACAGGTTATTGAGAGATCATGTACAGAATACATATAACTGTATACCTGTGGCCACAACATATGTAGTAGATACCTTCCATGATGATTACGTGGTAGTTAGATGGACATCATGGCCTCACACAACCCATTTCCATCCTTCTCATCTTTTTGTTATAATTTAATGTTGTGCTTCTGTTTCTCACAATGTTTGACATCTGCTTATCCAGATGGTACAAATGGGTGTGTAATTTTTCTTACTGTAAACCATTTGTAGTTATCAATGTTTAAGCAAAAAAATTCCATTCTACATTCAATATAAAACATTGAGTTGTGCTGAATTATACCGGCAGCATGAATTGTTTGATATTAGAGACTTAGGTTCATAGTGATGCCATGATGGTATTAGAGCAGAACTTGTTCGCATATTACGGTTTTTGCCATTACAGTATTTATCTTTTGATTTTCTGTTCCATAAATTTCCGCACCAAGAAAAGTACTGTAACTTCACTAATTTGCAGTGTATGTTTGATGGGAGGTTTTTTGTCTCCAGGACCCACATGCAAAGTGTTAGTTATCTACGACTAGATGGAAGCATTCCTCCGGGCATGCGCCATTCTGTTGTAGCACGTTTCAACAATGACCCATCCATCGATGTGCTGCTACTGACGACTCAAGTTGGTGGCCTGGGTCTCAACTTGACTGGAGCAGACACAGTGAGTTGTGTTAAGTGTCGAAGTTGCTCTGTATAGTAACGTACCAAAATTGCTGTTACTGATCAAGTTTTGTACAGGTGATATTTGTGGAGCACGATTGGAACCCAATGAAGGACTTGCAAGCAATGGACCGTGCTCATCGTATTGGCCAGAAGAAGGTTGTGAATGTGTACAGGCTCATTACGAATGGAACTCTTGAGGAGAAAATTATGGGGTGAGATGTTTTCAATAGTATTGCTTTTAGGTTAGTTTACTTTGTAGTGCAGTGAAACAACCGATGATGGTAAGATAAATTATCTGTAGTAAGAATTATTGCTGTAACCAATATTTACTGCAAAACTTAATTCCTGGGCATAATGAATTTTTTAATGCCGTTATGGGCACAGAAACTTAAATGTCTACCATAAAATATGTACAATGGAGCATTTTTGACATGACCATTCTTCAGGAAAGATTTTAATTTTAGAATTAGTAGTAATAATTGTTAAATGAGAAAAATATATTTTTCAACCCTAGGGGTTTGCAAATAGTGGATTTTGATGTTAGAATATTTTAGAATCGAATAGTAGAAGTTTCTAATAACATGCAAATAGTTTTGAAGTAGAATAGCACCCGTTCATCAGTTTCCTTAAGTTGCTTTCTATTTCTGTTTTTTATTTCACTGTTTTATTCTTTCCCAACTTATTTTCTTGTTTACTTAACTATTTGTTTCTTTATCTTTGAGTTTATATTTTGCGCCCATCATTTTGTTGCAATTTAAGGCTCAGCTTTACCTCTTTCACAGAAATTCTTCGTTTTCGTGTCACAATTTTGGATTCAGAGTAATTGCTGACAGTGTATTATTATAGAAAATTTATATTTTATAATTTGTTTAATATATTTGTGCAGAATTTTAATTGTGTGTTGTCTGCTAGTTGTAAAATGCCGAGAACATAATTATTTTTTATCAATAAGTTTCTGCCTTTTTGCAAGCAGGAAATAACCCACAGTGAACGTTAAATACAAAACCATTAAACAACTAGTAAATTAAAAATTTTCTATAATCAGGCATTTCTAAATATACCACTGAAACCGAAATTATGACACGGAAACAAAGAATTTCTGCGTAGTGGGTGAAGCCAAACCTCAAGCTTCTTTTTATCATGTCAGTAACTTGTTACTTTTCAAAGGTAATATTTAATGAGGTATGGCTTGTTTGATAAATCAATTGTACAAAATACTTATTTAGTGCTTAATTTGATTGTTGAACTTCCATGAATTAATTTCTTGTTGTGCTGCAACAATTTTTTACAGTTTGCAGAAATTCAAGATGATGACAGCTAGTACTGTTATCAATCATGAGAATGCAAGCATGGAAACAATGGGCACTGACCAGGTAATTCGTTTGCTATTATGCTAGTTTAAGGTGAATGATTTTACAATTTAAGGACAGAACAAGTTGCAGATTTTTAACATGTGTAGAATTATTAATGGGAGTCTATTGTTCAGGTACACCTGGTTCTGAGGGTGGTTGCTTGGTAATTTTTTCAATCTTTCGTTACATTTTGAATTTCTCGTATCTTTGTTTTTGTCATGAATAGTTTGTATGGTAGAACCCCACTGATACGACCCATCGCAGTTTCCGGAAGTAAAGTCGTTAGTGAGGGATGGTCGTAATAGATGGTTTGGGAAAATTTGGACTGATTTTGACCAACCCTCCCGACTTCTACACGTCGACATATGTAGTTTTTCGCAGTCCATGTTTAGTCCTCTCTGACATGAAAATAACAAGTTTCTCTATTTTAATTTTAATTTTAACTTATTTTATAGGCAGACGTTTTCTGGAAAAAATGTTAGTGGATATTGGACCTCCCCTTGTTGCTAAAAATGTTAACAATCGTAGAGTGGCTCATAAGTTTTACCAAGCACAAAGTTCATTTTCAGTAACTTCTTATGGAAAAATAAAAAAAATTGCTATTGAAATATAAATTTTATTTTAATATACAGATGTCTTCCAAAAAAAATTATATCCTAGGAGGGCATATTACACCTTCCCTTGTCACCAAAAATGTGAATAAACATGAAGCGACACATAAGGTTTACCAAGTGCAAAGGTCAATTTCAGGGGAAAATTGGAAGATTTGTTATTAGAATATTAATTTAATTCAATAGGCAGATGTCTTCTGAAAAAAAATGATACTCTAGAAGGGCATATTCAACCTCCTCTTAGTTTACCAACATCGAGCAAGTTTAACAGATTGCGAAGCCTATTTTCAGTTGCATCTTGCTGGAAAATCAAAGGATTTATTATTAAAATGTTAATGTATTTTAGAGCTGTTTTGGTTCACCAAAGTAGGTATGAGCGGTACGCGTCAAGGTAACCTCAAACTAAATCTTTACGAAAACATTATTAGCAGCTAACTTCATTCAGTAAGCCAGCAATCACAATTTGTTTACTTTGTTCAGAGTCGGTGCATATGGGCTACTCTCGGTTTTAACATGGCCGCCCGGCCGGCCAGTTCTAGACGCGCGGTAAAATTCGAGTTCGTAGGCGCATGCTTTTAGCACCATATTTGAAAAACCAACATTCTCATTCGCATTCGCGAATGTCGGAGGTGAATATTCGCATTCGCATTCACGTACGTGGAAAAATCGACATTCGTTGCATCACTAATATATACACACACACACACACATATATACATCGCATTTCGTACAGTCGCCTCAAAAGGTATTGACACGCTCACATTTTAGAGGCTTGTTATAAAGAAAGCAATAACATTTGTGATTAAAAGCAAACTATGCGTAATACTGATTATCGACTTTAGGTAGATATTAAAGGGTGCTCTTAATTTGGCAGACAAGTCATATAAACGGTACATTTTTGTCATTGAAACAAATTTTCAAAACAAGAATATCGGGCTCAGTTCCTAATTCATTTGCACGAGAAACATTGAGAGTTTTCTAAATTCCCCATATAACTATTACAAAAGTGTTTTCAGCAGATTTCTAGGGCTGTAAAATTATTCTGAATTGTTCTAGAACAGTACTGTTACACGACGACAAAATTGCTAACTCGATGTAATCTTATTTTTAAAGCTTTGTCGTATGTCTAGGTGTATCACCAGTCTGAAAAAATTACTTTAGGATTACTATTTCAAAGCGTAGGCCGTCCTAAATAATTATTATGTACAGTTGAAAAAATATTTTATTGAATTCTGTAATGTTATTCGCAGCAACACAAATCATGTATAGCGTTATATGCTGTGACGTTATAGTGTACTGCAGCGTTATTTTTACCACGAGTTATAGTGTTATATGTACAAAATTATTCACAGCAACACAAAAATAGTTAAAACTTTTACTGAGTTATGTACCTTGACTTTACCATGCAGAGTAACGTTACTTTGTAACCACGAGCTATAGCGTTATGTGAATAACGTTATTCGCAGCAACGCAAATATACTCGTAACTTTTGCTTTGTAATGACCATGATGTTCAGTACACCTTAACGTTATCATGTGACCACGTGCTAAAGCATTATGTAAATAACGTTATTAACAGAAATGCAAATATAGTTATAACTTTTTCCAAGTTATGTACCATGACTTCGTGTGCACTGTAACATTATTTTATTACCATTAGCTACAGTATTATGCAAGTAACGTTATTCATGGCAACAAAAATATATTAATAGCTTTTACTCGGTTACGTACCACAATGTTATAGTGCACATAACATTATAGTCATCACATACTGTAAAAGTTCCGTACTCTATTTACCGAGATCGTGTAACAAGCCAATTTGTTACTTCGTAAAATAACAGTACTAAATGTTACTGTTAAGTTATCCACCCTTGGTATTTTCTAAAGATGTCCCAATCAGTGGCTTAACTATGGGGAGTGATCAGGGTGATCAGTCATCCCCCAGAGGCCAGTGTCAGTGGGCATATTCAGTGACACTTACTAAGGACTACAGACAGTAAACAATTGCATTGTCTCTTATGGAAATATTTTTTTCAATAGCTTAAAATGCATCATGTGGAGGTTAAGTTTTAGAAATGTTCTCAGGGGAGGACCCCCTAACTCCCCTTCCGCCTAGGGGTATTCCATACACCCCATACCCCTGGTAGCACATCACTCCCCAAAGCTACTACGTAGTTACGCCACTAACCCCTATATCAATTTTTCAATGTTCAAATTCTCATTACTTATGCAGAAAATTTGCCTTAATTCCAGCAATTACATTTTCATGAAGCCTTTCTTACTATTTATTGTTGAATTTAAAACACCTGCAGGTAGTTTGGTCTTTGCCACAACACGCACTATACCAGCCAAAGCTGACTAAGATTATGTGTTAACTTTCCGTGGGTGAAATCTTACTTTAATTTACCAATTGATTGGTGTTTTTACTCAGTTTTATTCAATTAACTATAGAGTGTTTTGCCACGACTTGTTTCACTCCACAGGAATTAGAGCAGTTGTTTACAATATGGCACACTCTTCTGGCCTTAGTTTCCCTTGCAGCTATAGGCAACTTTATGAATTATGTTAACGTTTTTTTGTGGATATTGGATGCAATTTCATAGACAATATAGTTTGGCAAATTTAGTTTAGTGAAATTTGGTGAATGTATTATTTCCTTTCAATTTGAATTTTTTGTGTATCAACTGCTTACAATGAAAACCTCGTATCTCACATTTTTGGCGAAAATTACTTTTTTGATAGTGTTTGTTGGAAAACCTTATGTCTCACATTTTGCAGTGCTCCAAATGAATAAAAGTGCATCACACTGCTCTATTGGGAAAAGAGGAACAAAATATACCAGTAGCCCTCCAGTTTTTTGTGTACTTTAAAATTTGCTTTTTCCGACATATGAGGTTTTTGTTCTAAGCCATGAATATCTTAATAATAAGTATCTGTAATAGTAGAAGGGTACATTTTAAAAGATATTGCAACAAATGATGCAGTTGCCTACAGTAGACTTATCAATTTAAAAGTACTGCTTTTATGAGAGTAGAAATTTTATAAAGAAAGTTATGCATTGCTTTTTGTAAACATATCTTTTGGCATCAAGCAGATGGCATGTGTAGTTATCTGAATTATTTCTTTCTAAATATTTTTCTGACTATCGAAATAAATTTAAATATTTTTGATAAACTCTGTTTTTCTATAAGAAGCAACAGAAAATGAACTTCGTGCTTGCAGAAAGTTACGCAGTGATCTGTTAAAAGTTGTATGCGTCTTCCTGGGTTACAATTTTATTATAAAATTGTTTGATTATTGAAATAAGTTTATTTGTAATAAAAACTCAATTTTTCCCATGAGAAGCAACTAAAAATGAACTTTGTAGTCACTGGTTTTAAGTCAATGTTTTAATTTTCTTGGTTACAAGGGGAGTTGTACATGTTGATTCTGGGGTATATTTTAATTTGTAAAATGTCTACCTGTTGAATAAAAGTAATATTTGTTATTTTTGCATCAGAGATGATGAAACTCAGGTGGCACATGGAAAACCATACTGTTATAGGCTGTTCACGGTGAAGTGAACACTTTTGAGAGCCTAGTTACTTTTTTCTATCAGCCATTTCTTATCTTTTAACCACGTTTTGAAATAAATATTGCCATGTAAGTAATAAATACAGTGTGTATATTTCACTGCACTCGGAAGTTAACGTCAGACTAAATTAAAATATATTTATTGACTATTATTCAAAATGAGAGAACTTTCAAAGTGGTCACTTTACCATCAATAGCCCATACCACAAATTTTTGGATTATGAGAGAATCAAAATTCCAAATTTGGTCTCTCAATTTTTTTATATGGGGGTTTTTTTTGTAGTTTTGGTGTGGGTAGACCTGTGGGTAAAGTTGTACAATGTTTTTCTGTTCAGTTATTGGACCTATTTTCATTCAACGACAAGACAACGTTGAGCCGATCGGGGCCCCGGGACGGGTTACAGCAGGGCTCATTGGCTGGCATCTCCATGAGGACTGTCCTGGAGACATTGCCGGAACTGTGGGAGGACCGGCAGTACGAAGAGGAGTACGACCTCTCCAGCTTCATGCGCAACCTGCGTCAGTGATGTCGATTCCTCCACCCTCCCTCTTGCTTTAGGGCTCGTCTTTGTGTAAACAAGCAACTGAGTTACAGTGACCTGTTATTAGGAATACGCCACCCACCCAAATTTTCTTACATACAGAAAACATGTTCAGTATTTAAGGTTTTTTTTTTTCCAGTCTGCATGCTCAAAACATGGACTGTTTTAAAATTTTTGTGTTCTAATGAAGACTTGCCATATGTACTGCGATTAAAGACTGGGTACTTTTTTTTACTTTATTATTACATTTTAAAAATTTAAATTGTCTGTATAGGTTATTGGCAGATAAATGTAGGTAAAGAGTAGGCTGTGCGACTTGGTATGTGCAGATATTTTAAGCTAGTAATGCTCCAATAAACTTGCAGTGATGTGCAAGTAGCATGATGATTCCAACCATTAGACACAGGTGTTGAGCTTTATGCCTTCCGTCCTGCAGAAAGATAGGCATCTATCTTGTGGATGCAGGAAGTACAAAGAAAGTCACAATTATATTGTGTTTTATTTTTGAGACTTTCAGAAAGTTAATGGGCCAGAGAGCAGAAATAATTTAATGTATTTGCATAACCGTATATATTTTGCCTACTGTGATGGATTTATTTTCCCATGCTTAGGTAACTCTTTTCCCGCTTTGAAAACAAATATTTTAATAGCCTTTAAACAACAGTGGTCAGTTTTTGTTCTTTTCCCCCCATATTTAGTTGATGTATTCGTTTACACTGTGAAATTTAATTTGGGATACACATTAAGGAAGATTTTTGTGTTTGCTGTTTTCATGTCTGATGTGATTGTGCCCTCCACCACAACAGCAATTTTTTATTTATTCTGTTCAATGTATGTGTAATGAGTACTACTAACTTCTGAGAAATAAATATTTCGTGTTGTTAACAAAATATTGTATGGTTCTTGGTTTCTGTAGGAAAAGAGTAAAAAAAAAAAAATGACAGAGAGAAAGATTCAGAGTAGTTGAGTATCTTTCAATATGGGTGCTCTTTGACACCCAAATTAAAGTAATGTTTGACATCACCTAAGAACATTACAATAAAAATGTGGATTTGACATTGATTATTTGCACTATGTGTATTGTGTCTAATATGGTGTGAAACCAAGTATATATTATATTGAAAAATGTTGTACTTTTTGTTTTAGTTCAATATTTTGTTTGGAAAATTACTTTATAAAAAATTAGGGGTGTATTATTATTTGTTGAAGTTGTAATAAAATACTTAGAACCAGGAGAGGATCTAGATTATCGGTTTGAATGTGGTGGAATGGAAGGGAAGGGGTAATTTTCCCGTTGTGCAGTGCAGCTGCAGATCTAGACACTTGATTCATAATATTGTAGGTGCTGTCTCATTATGACGGGCCTTGATTCATAATATTGTAGGTGCTGTCTCATTATGACGGGCCGTCTTATTTTTAAGATTGGAGCATGATAAATACTTCAGTTTTATTTGGATATGGCTGAAATTTCCATTTACAAAAATACTCTTAGAAGATGGTTAAGTCTGGTAACAGCATTTTTTTCCTGTATGGTTAATACACTTGGTCATCTGCATATAACAATTTTCTGGAACAAGTTTCAGGTAAATATACTGTGTACAGTATAAGTTAAATAACAACCTTATTAGTACAGATTCTTGGGGAAGACCATTTTTAAGCAACCTGATCGCTAATATTATTTCTGGTAATCGCACAGAACTTCATGCCATTAAACATGTTGTCAATATGACTGGCAATTTTTGTGTACTGTATTACAGTGGTCTCTTGTGTACAAAAATGCATGTACTGGAAATTTTCAATGGGTCAGCAAAACACAAATAATAATAAAGTTTTTTTATAATTTATAGAATATTGCATTAATAAAAAAATCTTTCGGTCCCGTCACCTAATATTTCATACAACAGTTGTTTCTAAGCTGCTTGTTTATGCAAACGTCTAATAACTGGATGTGAATACGTTAAGCGGGTGGTGCTCTCTAGTTCAGCTGATGCGGTCTACAAGTCGCGCAGTTAGGCGTGACCTCGTGTCTTCCTCTTGCAGCATGTTGTCGTCGCATCCTCTCTCTGTATCTCTCTGAGCCGTGCAACTTTCTTCTCTCCCCAGAACAATATNACACCTGTCAAGAGGAATCAGCATGTTGTCGTCGCATCCTCTCTCTGTATCTCTCTGAGCCGTGCAACTTTCTTCTCTCTCTCTCTCTCTCTCTCTCTCTCTCTGCCAAGTACACTTGCTTCATACATCCAATGTAAACAAACCATTGACTTCTGACTGCCGCAAAGAGCGCTGCTCGTAGTTTGACACCAGAATACCGTCTCCATGTTCAGTAATATTCTCTACTGTATTTGCATTAGCTATCCTCAGTGATACTCAGCAGAGTTCTTTTCCTCCCCTTACACAGCGGGTGGGGTAGGAGCTATTTGCCTAGCAACCAGTGTTTGGAAGGAGAAGGGTAGTGAACACACTGCCCCATCGATAACCCCTCCGTGTGCTATCAGTTGATCGAGTGTGTGCTGAATATAAAAAAATTTGGCTTGTATTTTGTGTCATTTTTTTTTCCCAGGGGGTGAAAGTTTGGGGTTTGCAGTGTTTTAATGTATTATTTCTTCAGTAATACTAATACAGTAAAACTTTTTTAAAAATTCTGGTTTTTATTGTGTTTATTAGTTACACTTTATTCACAGATAGTGTACAGCTTTCATTATACTAAACATGAAGTTAACAAGGTTAAAGGTTGTATTTTATTGATGCTCATGTCAGATCCTCGTCTACTAAAATTCTGGATGTACTGAAACATTTTACAGAATAGTTCTTATCCATAAATTTTGGAGGATATATCAGTGCGATACTGTTTTATCGTTTGTTGATGTTCGGTGTGCAAACACATTTGTTGCCTATGGAAGCTGGGCTAGCCGACATGTTGCATTTACATATGTTTCTATCCAATATCAACCTCTCATTACTTTTTGTTGCATCTTCTTCAATTTTTGGGATAATTATAGTAACAAAGCTACCTATTTCCCAGGAGTTCTGATATGGATTTGTAAAGTTGCTACCAAGCAACACAATTGTTTCTTTTAACTTCGCTGAACAGATACATCATGTTGTTACATGAACCCTGTTGGATGATGAGAGTGGAAGAACTTTACCATGTAGTAGGTGATGGCTTCAAAAACATTCCAGTGTCTTACCACATTATCAGAAAGGGAACTTGAAAACTTGGGAAAATTTAAATTGGCTTGCCTTTCAACTACCAGAGTTATCATCATCCAGTATCAGGGTTGTGTCAACTTTGTAAACTGCCTTCATCTTTGTCAATGACAACCCTCTGCCTACACTATCTCCTATCCTTCTCCTTAGGACACATGTAACAGCTTATTTCAAATCCATCATTCTTCTTGGCATCCTCTCCCTTCTTTATTTTTTGCATAACCATACATCCTCATTCTTGCTTTGTCAGTAATATCTATCATCTCTTGTATGATAACCTTTTCTTACAAGGGGCTGCGGTGGTATAGTGGTAAGATTATTCGCCTCCCACCTAGGTGAACCGGGTTTTATTCCTGACAGGGTCGCTCCCGGATTTTCGCATGTGGGAATTGTGCCGGACAATGTTGCTGGTCAGCAGGTTTTCTAGGAAATCTCCCGTTTACCCCGCACTTTCATTTTAGCGCCACTCCATACTCAACTTACTTCACCCTCATCTGCTCTCAAGTGGGGATGTAGCCTCACTGTTAGTGTACGCTAACTGGTCAACAGTATCTGGACACACCTGCGCAACTGTCCTATTAGTGTTCCTTAATATTCTGACCCAGTAGTCGACCTAAATACAGGATGGCCTTTACTACAGCTCTGACCCTGTCAACCACGTGTAGCAAAGTCTCGGGAAGAATGGCAGACCATTCCTCCTGCAGCACTGTTACCAGTGCATTATGTGGTGGGTTCTGGCTTGCAGTCGCTATTCCAGTTCATCTTGGAGGTGTTTGATGGGATGGGCTTCAGGGCTCTGGGCTGGCCAGTCCATTTTCAGAACACTATTGTCCATAGACCTCTCTCCTAATCCTCTCTCTCCTCATTGCAGATATTTGATGCAAATTTCATTCCAATCCTTTTCCTCCTCCTCCTCCTCCCCCCTCCCCCTTTTTTGTCCAACTACCCTGTTTAAAAATTTGAAAACCTGCACGCATTGTACATACGTAATTTCATTTCTTCCATTCTTTACCATGGCCATTTGACTTCAAACTGACGCTGCCTCATGTTCACTGCTCCTGGTAGTGTATTCATGGCTTTATGTGCTAGCGCACTCTCTTAATAATGGCTCTGCACCATGTGCAGTGATGAGTGACGTGTCCTGTGTACACATCTGTCCGGCTCAGCTTGGCATACAACAGGGTGCGGCAGCCTTTAATGAGAAAATGCACATCCTTGGACAGATGAACATTGCCTAGGTCACCCATACACCATGACTACCGTGACAGCCGGATGCAAGTCCATACCTCTTAATGTATAAATAAAGAATCCCCAGAACAATATAAACAAGGAATTAGCCAACAAAATTGCAATGTAACAGCATGGTGATAGTAATGTATTAGCACTGTGCTCCTTTTAGAATTCAAGTAAAATCTTGTTTTGTACAATTCATTAATTTAGATGTTTCTATATTTCATTAATTCAGATGTGTAAAACAAAGTAGCTTGATTACAGTAAAAAAAAAAAAATATATATATATATATATTTGAAAATGAAAATTTATTAAAAGATGCAGTGGAGCCAATGGACAGAATGGGAAGGAATTGATNAATATATATATATTTGAAAATGAAAATTTATTAAAAGATGCAGTGGAGCCAATGGACAGAATGGGAAGGAATTGATGTCTTTTAACAATCAAAAAGAAATTCCTTAATGTGTATTCAGTTTTTGTGTAGTAGATTCATGTTCGTGCACTGAAATGGGGTGTACATGCAAGTACCTTTCTGCATAGTTGTATAATTTCTTTTGGTTTGTTATGATTATGTTAATAAATTTGCTGTTTCTGTAAAGAAAGTGATTGGTGATTTATGTAATGCCTATGTTTCTAGACAGTGTCCTGTCAGAAAACCACTGTTGTGTTAGAATGCGGTGTGATGTATTAAAATAAACCCTGTACATTGTGTTTATGGAGATAATATAAGGCTGGGACTTAAATGTGTTTCAACTGCTAATCTCAGACTTTGTGTTGTAAAAGTGTGCAACATTAAGACATTGCTCATTCAGCATATTGCATACTTAGCATTGCAACAAGTTTTCTTTATTTTCTGTGAAAAATGTGCCGGGCCGTGACATTTTNTCAGCATATTGCATACTTAGCATTGCAACAAGTTTTCTTTATTTTCTGTGAAAAATGTGCCGGGCCGTGACATTTTCGCAAGAAATGCAAGTGTGTGTTCATTTACGTGGTATTTACTCGAACATAGACTGTGTTTCATCAGTGATTATTTTTCATTGTATGTAACTATTTGTTACAAAAGACTGTGATTGATTCTTCCTGGTATTTTTTCCAGGAAATGTGTGAAAGAAGTNCAACATAGACTGTGTTTCATCAGTGATTATTTTTCATTGTATGTAACTATTTGTTACAAAAGACTGTGATTGATTCTTCCTGGTATTTTTTCCAGGAAATGTGTGAAAGAAGTGATTGTACTAAATGATTTGTAGCGTGTTACCTGATAGGCCTACCTTAGTTTCTGGGTTTTCACTTTGCTAAGTTCCAGTTTCTGAGTATTTGGGCATGTACATTAAAGCTTTTATAGGTTAGCAATTGGAAATACTTTAATGTTAGGGCTGATTCCACATCCAGACAAATTAATGTTTCTTGTGGACCATGTGGTGAATATGCCTTTATTTATTTTTTATGGTTAATTTTATACACTTTAAAATAAAGTGCATGTAAAAATCAAACTGGGAGTTTTCAATTATATAATGACATCTAGAAAAGGAATTAATTTCTTCAGTTCAGTGTTTTCATAGTTGTTTTAAAATTGTGCTTTAGTCTAATGTTAATGTAGATCACTTAAAGTGTTGTATTGCTGTCATCTCAATTTGACATAAATCAGGATGTAATATTGACAAACCACTTACGTTTGCATGCAGATGGTGGCCAGTTTAACTCCCAGTTAAGATGTTTTATGACTGAAGTCAGTACTGTAATTGTATGTAACACAGAGACCGCTCCAGAAGCAGCTTTAATGGATTAAGGAGTCGGTTGACTGTAAATTTTGTATGATTACTTTATAAAAAGTAGACAGAATGCACAAGTACTCAAGGGTGGTACTTGTAGATAGACAAACACAAACTAAAGTCAGATGAACACATTTTCCATAAAGTCGTGCAGCCGCGTGGAAAATGTGTTCGTACAACTTTTCTTTGTGTGTGTGTGTGTGTATCCAAGAGTACCGCCCTGTGAGTGCTTGTGCATTCTGTCTACTTTTTATAATGTTATCAGTAGCTTAGCGGCCTATTTCTGCCATATAAAATTTTGTATGCTCGTTTGCATAGTTTTTGGATGCAGTATTATGCCAGACTGAATTAAAAACTGTAAGCCAACAGATTTAATTTTCGTAGTGTAAAAACCCCATCAGGATCGGTCTGCATAATTTTTTTTCCCTTGTTTTATTGGTAAGTGTACTCATTTCTATTTTGATATGGGAGATAAAGCCTGTGTGAAATATAGTACGTGTGTAACTAATGTCAGCATGTACGAATGCTGGTATCATGTTACCAAATTCTTAACTTTTATTAGTTATATGGAATTATGGTACAGTTTATCAGATATCCAAGATCTGTGGTTGTGGAATGGTGAAAAAATCTGTAATGGAAATGATGGCAAATATCATATTTACGCAACTATAACACCAGCTTCTCTACAGTTCTTTTTTTTTTTTTTCCGTAGTTTCTCAAAAAAAAATTTCCATTTTTTACTGGTAATAGTACTTGCTTGCCTGGTTAAATGTTTACAGCGCTTCTACTCCCTTCTGTGAAGAGTGTGGCAGGGATGTTTGTGTCAGCCAGTGACTGTGAAGAAACAAAGCCAATTACTGTTACCTATACCAGAGTGGAGTATGAGGGTCCCATTCAGGCTGGTCTGCCAGCATGTGGCTGGGAGGGTGTGTGTGAGCAATTGCGCACAGTAGCAACACAAGATACTCTAGATGTATTTGGTGGAGTTTATGTTGAAAAGTTACTTCTGGATGAGTAAAGAATTATGGGTAGGAGAATAAGATATATGACCAAATTCAAGTTATGAGTAGTGAAATGTGATAGAGCACAAGGAATGTCATGTCCACTGTACCCATTGACCGTAATAGCTTCCACTTACCGTATTTTGGCGTGTATAGGCCGCACCAAAAGTTTTTAATGAAAAATTTGGGATAATTAGTATTTCAAGTATAGGCTGCACTGAAATTTTGTATTCCTGTAAATATTGCCAGGCNATGAAAAATTTGGGATAATTAGTATTTCAAGTATAGGCTGCACTGAAATTTTGTATTCCTGTAAATATTGCCAGGCCTCATCGGGCTAGTGATCAACGTCAAACTAATTAGTTTACCGTTGGGTTTGTTGTTGCCGTGCCGGCTGGCCTCCGCCTGCTGAAAAGTGGCAACAGCGCAGTATTCCTCCAAACGAAGCGAAGGGCGTTAGTAATTGCAGGGGGAGAGGACTTTGACCTTGTCACGCCCTTTGTTGCCACAACCCCTCCCGCCCTTTTTCTCTTCGCTTTCACTTATGTCTCTCCCACCTGTCACTTGTCTCCTCCCCTTCCCGCCCTTGTATAGCTTTCCATTTACCGTATTCAATTATAAAAAAATACAGGTAGTGTTAATGAGAGTTGAGTCGTGCTGTTGTGCAATAACGTACTTGTATTACTAATGTTTGTCTTTAAAGCCGGATATGAGAAAGGATAGAATTGTTACAGGGAGAACTTACAGTTCAAAGTTGTGCTGTGTGCACAAGAACACGGTGCCCAACTTACCATGCTTACCTGAGTGTGGGTTGCACATTTTATGCAGATTTTGTGTGTCCAAAAAATGGGGTGCGACCCTTATGCAGATTTTTCACTTTTACCTGGAAAATTTTATTTTACAGTGAGATACTATATGTGTATAAATAATTATACTGTTTTGAGTTTTTCCTAAATAAAACTTGCATAGGACAATAAAACTTATTTGGTTATATCAAATTCCTCAACATGGCATGTGAATTACGGACCACGGGAACCATGTGTAGCCTGCCTGCCCGGCAATGGTGTATGTATGCGTGCAGCGTCACACACATTTACACACAGACAGAGCTGCTGCTGGCTGTCTCATTTGGAGAGAGAGAGAGATAGAGAGACACACACAGACACACAGTGTGAGTGACCATTGAGAGAGGGAAGGGGGCATTCTAAAAATACCAGTAGACCACCCAGCCATAATAGCGCTTTCCCTCCTTCACATTCCTCCAACGGTCGGTCGTCGGTCGGAATAGGAGAAAGAGACTTTTGGGGAAGGTGGTGACGAAGAACCCGGTCACTGAAGAGGTGAGAGACGCTGAGCGCTGAGCGAGAGGGAGAAAGAAAAGAAATGAGGAACAAGCTTATTTTTGTTGACTTCTTTAGAAACTAAGTTAAAACATTAAAAAATACTGTGTGTTGATAAATTTCTAGACATAGTTTGGGTGGTGGGGTGTATTTTTTAATGCCAATATCTCATAAATAAACCACACCCCACTTTTTTTTTTTTGGGTAAAATTGTGCTGCCTGTACATGCCGAAATACTGTAAGTTATATACCTGGTGGGCAAGTAGCAGCACACTTTGCTGGGAGGCAAAAAAGTTCAATTTGCAAATATAACCCCTACCTAATTTCGAAGGTGCCAGTTCATTGGCACTGGAACACACAGGATCTCCTACTGATGTACCACTTGTTTTCTCCCCTCGGCCTTTCCTGACAAAGCTGACAACTTTTTTTTCCTATCTGTCTCTTTCTGTCTATATGCATGTGGGTGGGAGTCATGGAGAGGGAGGTGTGTGCATGCACATGCACATATACGTGTGCATGCATCCATCCATGTGCGTGCGTGTCTTGTGTACACGTGCATGCATGAGAGCGGAGGAGAGGTAGGAATGTTGCCTGGAAGACTGTAGTATTAGTAACTCTCAGGTGGAGAAATAGTGGTTCCTGGAATGTGAGAGGAAGCGCCATTCACCTTGTTTTTCATACCAACGACTGTTCAGAAATGGCACACGTAAAAGAAAATAAGATCAATACAGTTCTTAATGAATGGCAANTTTTCATACCAACGACTGTTCAGAAATGGCACACGTAAAAGAAAATAAGATCAATACAGTTCTTAATGAATGGCAATAATTGCCTGTAAGTATGCATCGTCACTCCATCGTCTTGCATGCACATTGTGAAACTCCCGCCTGCATAAGATACGCGGGTAAATACGGTAAATAACTTCCCTTTTCTGTAAAAAAAAAATAACTAGCATTGTGCGCCTAATATGAATACATACATTCATAGCTGCCTGAAGTCCTATTTTTAGTTATCATCTTACTAAATTGGAAAACGGTTGTTTCTATCGCACATGTAGATGTGTTGCTTTTAAAATAATGCCTAAGAAGGGCTGATAATGTTAAGTATTAGCTATGCGTTAACTACACATTCCTATAATTTCTCATGCAGAAAATCATATTTAAAGAGTTCTACACATAAACACAGGTAGATACAATACCATACATACGTGACAGATGTGGCAGCTTGCCTGTAATGAAGTTACGTGAAGGTCAACCTTGGATAACCACTTACATTTGCACTGGAAATGTCTACATAAGCTTTAAACTCAGACAGCTGCTTATTAAAGACATTATGCAGTGTTGTGAAGAGATGGAGGGAAGAACTATTGCAAACACTAAATTGTCTTTTCTGTTTCAAAATTGTAAACACACGGGCATCATCAAGGCAAATAGGTCTGCCTTTCACTGCATCATAAACTGCACTATCCAGAACAGCATTTATCAACCCCTGCCAGACATTATTTCAAACTTTTGCTGAAGTGTAAAAGTCTGCTCATTTCCACTCAAGTTGCAAAATCAAAACTTCAAAAATCAAAATCGTAATCAATAAAATTGTAATCCACTTTATTACCGTAGGTAGATTGNTTGCAAAATCAAAACTTCAAAAATCAAAATCGTAATCAATAAAATTGTAATCCACTTTATTACCGTAGGTAGATTGCCAATAATTAATCGAGTCGGTTCCAATCACAATCCAAATTCAGTATCCAAAAAGAGAAGCCAAAATTCACAATTATAATAGCATTATCACAAAAGCTAAACACTATGCAAGGGAAGACTACAAGGATGACTGTTGGCGTGCAGATTAAATGTAATGACAACGACAACACAGTTCCTATATATTATTGATACATTAATGAACTTACGTTTTTAACCATTTTTGTTTGTTTCTTTTTTAGACACCTGCGAGTACTCTAAATTTGAGTTTTTTTTTTGTAATACTCTAGCTTGGGCTTGATAAATACTGAAACCCGTAATCCAAACATGTCACATTAAAAACGCTCATAATTAATGAATTTTTAATATTTTGTGTTTATTTTGGTAAAAAACTCTTTTCTCAGTTTGCATTTTCTATTTGCTTAGCATAATAATAATAATAATAATAATAATTTATAGGTGACCACCCAATAGCAAGCAAACCAGTAACAAAAGTTTTCCCAAAAAGATTTTTTGCTGTTCAGAAATATTATTTGCAATTAAAATTGGATATTTTACCCAGTACACCAAAATTGCCATTCTTCTTCATTTAAAAGATTTTATTCTCAAATATAATTTTGTGCACAGTTGTGCTGGTAACCTAAAACACAGAAAACTCGTAATCAGTCATAATTGTAAGCAATGTTCATATAAGCACGTCGGTAACCACGTCTTGATACTGATTTTTAAATATCTAAATAATATGACATCAGAACATATTTGAGCGGATTTGTGCTACCACATTATGTTCTTTAATTTATTGATTACCGCCATCCGTACTCTGTGGACACAATCATCCATTGCCATGTTTACGTAAATAGTTCGTCGTAATTGTTTATTCAATATGGCTAGGTCGATATATCGATAGTCTACAACAAACACAATAATTGCTCGTGCTATGGAGGCTAAGGCTACTTCTACTAGAAGTAACCTTAACGGACGTTCATGCCTAAAGTACTGTGTGCTTATAATCATGGTCGCAGCTCGAAAAGAATATAACATTTGTTTGTCAGCCTTCACGTAATCTTACCTATTTTAAGCATGCTTAAAAAAATGAGATGGGCGACTTGATATTATTTCAACCATGTCCTCTGCTCCAAATAGTATTGATATACTCACCAACTGCGACCATAATCTATTTTGTTCACAACGGACATATTGATATGTCGATTACGACCACCAACCGATTACGGTATCACATCGCATGCAATGATCAAATACTAGACTACTAGTTATACATATATCATATATGTTCCGTTCGTGTAATTTTTTGCCTTCTTTTTTATAAATAAATGTACGGCAATGGCACATTGAAAAAAATGTTTTAACAGCTGTGATGCTGCACGCAGATTGTTACTTGTTGAAAATCTGTGGGTTTTTCAACTGTAATGAATGGTTGAGTTGGTAAATGTGTTTGTGCGGTGCAATTATTTTTCTAACCTAAAATTTTTGAGTAGAAGTAAGAGACATGTTTTTGTGATGGATTCACCATCTGTATCTTCAATGCCAGAGTCCTTTCGTAAATCAAATATTTGGAAATTTTTTAATAGGCGTGGTAGTTCAGCTGCAATTTGTAACACGTGCAAAATCTCTGAAGCCTCTGACAGGTTCCACTACAAGTTTGATACTTCATCTCGTAAATCATCCCATTGAATACATACTCTACCAAAAACTGAAAGATGAACAGCCACACGTTTTAAAAAATCGGCCACAACAGAAAATACAAAATGCTTAAAGCAAACCTCTCTTGCAAAGGCATTTGAAAAGTCAACCAAGTACCCTCGAGATCATCCCCAGGCCAAAGAACTCACAAGGTCCATTGTGAGAAATGATGGCACTGGACTTCCAGCCCTATACAGTAGTTGTAGATAAAGGTTTTAAACAAATCTGGGCCACATTTGATCCATGATACAACCTGCCATCAGTTGCAATGTTTTCTAGATCTGTAATCCCTGTATTGTTTGAAGAGGAGATAAGTAGCCTAAGAAGTGACATTGGGGAAGTGATACAGTCTTTGGCCCTCATGAATGACATGTGGACCTCTTGGGCCGATGAAGGCTATATACCTATCCCTTACCTGTCATTTCATAACCGGCAATTTTGACCTGAAGAAACATGTGTTCAACACTTCCCATTTCCCGGGCAGTCTTACTGGACAGGCCATTCATTCAAAAATTGCAGAGCTTCATGTAACATGGGGACTTAATATGGCTCTACCTGTGTTTGTTGTTTCAGACAATGCACTTAACTGCGAGTGCCATTTCAAATTCTGGCTATGAGCACATACCTTATTTTGGTCATTCGCTACAGCTTGCCATCAGTGATGCTAAGAAAGGACTAGGCATCGATGATGTGCTTGTAGCTGCCCGGAGTATAGTGACATAGCCATATCAATGTTGCTCGAGAAATGCTTCATGCCAATCAAAAACAAGGAAAAGCAGTTTGTTATGGCTGATTTGGTGGAAAATGGGAGAGGGGGTTTGACAGCCAAAGAATGGAAGATTGCAGAAGGCATGGTACAAGTTCTTCAGCCAATCAGTGATACAACCGTAGAAATGAGTTTGGACAGACTTCCAACTTTGTCTATGGTAATCCCAATTCTGCATGGAATTGAGAATGTATTGAAAATGCACATTGAGTCAACTCAAGCTGGCACTATCGTCATGTTTGCAAAGCAACTAAAGCTAAGTTTGCTGTCAAGTTTCTCAGAGTATAGGAAAGACGAACTATGCAGGACAGCAATGATGATGGACCCTAGATTTAAAGAAATTCTTTATGAAAAGGACTTGGGAACCCACAAGATAACCAAAGAGGCTATGGGGGTAAAGAACCAAAATACTCACCATGCACCAATTGTTGGCAGTGAAGTGGAGCTAAAAGCAGCTACTGATAGTAACATGCACACGCGCACACACACAGTATCTGGTCTTCATTTGAAGAAGTGAAAGAGCAGCAATCGACATTTGGTGTGTGTAGTTTCTTTTTCATATTTTTTTTATGTAATTCCAGTGCTTTTACGCTTTAATATCTTAGACATATTCAAACCATTATTTTTTTTTTTCCATGTTGCAAGTGAACGGTGGTTTTTGTTCAGCAGGAAACACTATTAAGACAAGGCGGGAAAATATTTTTGCCAAAATATGCTGAACAGTTTTTTAAAAAATGCCATTCCAAGCTTAATGCATCCTGAACAGCTTAGTTTCTTGCATGAAATATACTTGCAAGACTAGAGTTTCTAATGTGCACTTTTTTTTTTCATGTCACTATGCACTAGGCTCACATGTTGGTTAACATAGTATAAATTTAATTATATTTCTCTTTAAGTTGCATGCCTAAAATTTTTTGTTTTAAATACACGTATCCAGTATCTTGAAAACAATTATTCGAGCTGTGTTGTAAAAATTTGTGATAAATGTTTTAATTTTTTTGTATGTAATGAATATTGATGTTTAGTTACTTTTTGTGAGAAACTTTAGTAGGCCTAACTAGAATTTTACCAAAACAATTAAATATTCAAGATATGTTGGTAAAACTCTGATATGTGTTTTGATAGTTTTGTAGTAACTTGAAAAAGACAATTGCTCTAAGCAACAGCTGTAACCATTAAAAAGTGTACTTTTAAATAGTGTGCGTTTGAACACGTGTACTAAGATTTGTGGTATAGACATCTGGCTCGACACGGCTGGAAAAACTAAAACTCGCAGGTGTCTAGTCTTTTTGCATTTACACAAGGATTTCTGATTTTCATGAATTATGGTACTTCTGGATGGTTCCCATGAATGACCTTGTAAAATTGATACCCTTGTAAAGGCCATGCTTGTAAAATCGAGGTCCACTGTATTTGCTGTTATATGAACAAATTTTACGTCTTTGTTCAGGACAACTATTATCAAATACCCTGACAGTTTTGTGCACAAATACGTAAATGTGGTTGGCAAAGGGGAGTTAATTTGCTGCATTTGGAGTGGTCTCCAGCACCACAGTGTTAGCATTGCAATAGCTATACTGTTGTTTGTGCAGATGCGACTATGTGAGCAAACTGATCAGTAGCATTTTTAAATAAAGTGCTATAATAAAAGATTTCAGTTGTAAAGTCTGTATGTTTTAAAATCTGTTTTCTATTTTTTTTAAACCATTGGTTATTGTTTAATTTACTTAAAACCTTGCATAAAAAGCATATTTTATGTAGTTCAGTTCTACTGTATTTTTTGAGCTGTGTTCTGTGTTTACAGTGAATCTGTAAATATTTATGTTCATGNTATGTAGTTCAGTTCTACTGTATTTTTTGAGCTGTGTTCTGTGTTTACAGTGAATCTGTAAATATTTATGTTCATGAGGACTTGGAACATTTATACCATAGTACCTTATTGCGTGCTGTTTGCAGAGCATCTTAATGCCTGCATGTAGAGGAATGTAAAATATTTGAATGCTGTGAGCAATTTTATAGACTTGTGGTATTTATGGCTACTGTAGGTTTGTGTTTTTTAGAGTAATCTCATACTGGAATCTTTCAGATGTCATATGTACAAGACCCTTAGGATAGGAATTCTGTCAGCTATTTTCGGTAGAATTTCAATGATGTTCATTCTATTATGTCATAATATTTCTCACTACAGTAATTGTATTTCTGTTGCAGAGTACTTTTGGTTGTATGTATTTTATTGTAAAGGAAGTGTTGGCTTGTTTTGATTTTTACTTCCGCTTGTATTTTGTTCACCGTTGTGATTACCTGCAAAGCAGAAAATCACATTGCTCTACAGTATACAGTGCTATAAAGCAAAGTTAGAAGGTGATGAAAACTGCATTCATTATTTAGTTTGTTTGCTCATTGCTTCTCATTTGGGGTGTAAGCATTGTGGGTGGTGTTATTCTATGTATGTCACCAATACATGCCTTCTTCCAAGTGGAGACAAACGTGTATTGCTCACAAGTATATTGTTGTATTGGTTTTATTTGTTTTGCATTAAGACAATTTTTTTTTGTTGTGCACCTGTAACTATTTTAATGGCTGTCCAAACAATTTGTTTCCTCACCATAAAATAGGTAACTTTTATATAACTGTTGCACAGATTGCCATAACAAGGGTCTTGTATTTATAGTTTATGAAATTACTTTTTTTTACAGTGAGATAGAATACATATGTGGTGGTTCATACAGGATTGTACATGTATGAGATAAAAAAAATTTGTAATTGCCATGACAACATAAAGACTGTATTGCATATCTTAAATGTTAGTATTTTCTGAAACCTTGAAACCTTCCAAATAAAATGCGTAAGTAGAAACCTTCCAAATCAAATAGGTAAATTATAGGGATGGGTCGGTTTGGTTCTTCGGTTCCAATTTACACTGCTTCTTGAGGTTTGACTCAGTACCGGTTTTAGGTTAACAACTACTCTGTTCTCGTCTACTGTATTTACTCCTGTATAGTGCGCCCTTTTTTCCCNAGTACCGGTTTTAGGTTAACAACTACTCTGTTCTCGTCTACTGTATTTACTCCTGTATAGTGCGCCCTTTTTTCCCTAAACAAAGGAAAAACTTTCTGATATGCTTGCTATACAAGAAAAAAAAAAATGAGTGGTAGTCATAAACTGTTCCCTGATGTTTAGAAGGAAGAGTAGGGGAAAAGTCTGTTATCTCATGTCTTTCCTTTACATCATCACTCCTCTCCCTTTTCTCCTTTGTCACTCGGCCCGCTCCAGTAAGCAACACTACTGGTCTTTAGTCATACAATACATTCCTCCAAGCCTTCTTTGTTTCCATGATGGTGGCGTGAGGGTAGAGTGGGGGAGTAGAAAGAGAAGGGAAGAAACTAGGTTTTTTTAGAAGTGTCACATTCCAGCAAGGTAAAAGAAACTATTGCATCACTGCATAAAAGAAGCAAATAAAAGC